>JAAEAF010005050.1:0-13674 GCA_011037195.1 Triatoma infestans | reverse complement strand
TCAGGTGAGCGTAGAAGGATTGGAATGCTTCTTCAGAAACGGATGATGCCGTTGTTGAAGCGGCAGGTGATGGCGAGTCTACTAACATGCAGATGAGACAGCCTCGTGAAGATGATGGCGCATAGAAATGTGAGTCTGGGTACTCACCGAAGAGTCAATATTAATAATTAACACGGCAAATAGGCGCGTATAAGACGACACAAAATTTAAAGGTGAAATTAACAGCACACCACAGACTAAGAAGAAGCGGTAAAACAGAGGTTAGCTAGTTGGGCGACAGAAGAAGAGAACGGGCACACACTGTTGTTCAGGCGAGCTGTAGAAGACAAGTAAAGAAATTTTAGAGGAATAGAGAACATTTGAAGGGTGTGGGAAAATAAAAAACGCGCGAACTCCGAGAGATAAAAGTGCCGACAATCCCACTACCAAGAGAGAAAGAGAGGGAAAAATACGGGGAAGCGTGAGAACGAGGCGGACGATGAAAGAAAAAAAAAAAAGAAATAATAATTTGGAAATGGCAAGGGATTAACAGTAGTGTGGTAATAAAAAAGGGCAATAAAGGCGAAGCAAAGTTAATCTGTGAAAGGTGCCGCGACCTAACACCATGGTTTTGGTCGAAAAAAAAAGCTATGCTTTCCTTAAAAGTGTCATTTAATAAACTTTGGATTCTTGTATTTATTTAAATGGTGAGCAACTACATTAGCTTGTGAGCTTTATATGTTTGAAGAGAATTAGTCAAATTCAACTATTCTAAAAGAGAATGTCGTGTTTTAATACCAGATTGTTTTGTTTTAATACTCTAATAATTAAATGTAAACCATTGTTAGAATAGATAATTACATTTTAATTATTTCGTAAGTAATAATAAAAAAAGAAAGTTCAAACTTAGTTTGAAGGGAGCTATTAAACACTATTAAAGTAACAATAGTGTAGAGGGGCGTAACTTGTTGGAAAGATCTTAACTAGTCCTACAAAACCTTTCCATTACACTACTTAGTAGTTAAAAGGTTAAGAAAAAAATGTTTTCTATATTAATATAATCACAGGGTTACTGCCGTACAATTAGTCGACTTTTAAGTATTGGGTAGAATCGTTGAACTTAATATTAAGGGAGTAGGTTCGTAATAAATAGAATATATTTTAATGATTTCTAAAAATGAATACAAAAATGTGATAAAATTCATTAAATATATTATTTGACAAACATTATTTTATCAGGGAAGGGATTCCACGCGGAAGTTCCGTGTCCGGGTCCACCTGTGCTGCCATTAAAGTTTCTCTTCCTAAAAGCCTCAATAGGTCACTGCCCGGTGATGGTCAGTGTTGTCTGTAACGACAGAACGCTTTACGGAGGTCGGCATTGCACTGAGAAGACCACGGGCGTCATTACCGTAGATGATGACTAGCCTTAAATTAAAAAAATAATTATTTCATTAACTTTAAAACCTAGTTTAATAACCTTTTCAAAACGTAACCTTCACCTGTTTTGTTGAACCTGTCTGTGATTAACTAAACAAAGATGAGCTGCAAATAGTACAGTAAACATTACCCAAGTCACTCTCACTCCAGATTTACTTGCTTATAATTTTGAATTATAATATAATTTCTATTTTACACTTTCTGCTTAGTTTTTTTACCTTGTGTTTAAAAGTTTTTATACTATTTAGTTAATAATTATTACATTAAAAAACTCTAACATTACATTGAAACATTAATGTAATTACATTAAAACTCTAATTACACTTAACATCTTTGTTTCTTATATCCGTCGGTGGCATTTCTAGGATTTGACCTTTAACTGGTCAGGGTGAACAGTACTGTAGTGTTATTTGTGGTGTGTGGTGGTTGATGTATGATTGTGTGTAGCGTGTGCACGACCGATATTGAAGGGGCGTATGTGTGTTAAGTTTCAGAGAGAGAGATGTTCAAGAAATAATGAATCAGACACTATCACTTGTTTACAATATATATATTAACTATAATTGAATTTAGATACGTTGTAAAATAACAATTACAAATTAATTGTAATAAATGTAATAAGCTTATTAATACACAAAAACTCTCACACATAAATATTCTTGCTTACAAAATTGAATTTAAACACTAATGTTGACAATTGGGAAGAGTGACGTACTGAAAGCGACTGTTTAGTAATGTTCGGAGGGTGGGCCAAAAATGCAGAATGTGCTTTCACGTCATGATTTCATAGATGTCAGTAAAGAGATACCCACTCAGCAATTCATAGAACGTCTGAATCCGAGGTTTCGCAATTTTATTTTTGCTGTTAGTCTTCAGCTCTTTCATTACCCCCAATTTTTAATATTTCTCACATTTTGGAGAGACACAGATTTTTGTGGGGGGTTGCAGCTCTAACAATTTGTCTGTCCAGACACTGAACATGTCGCTGGGGAACCATTGATTAGACGTTTTTTCTCTAAAGGTTCAAGTTTTTTGGAGGTTATACCGCCAAATGTTTTTCCTTTAGAACGGAGAGATCGCAATGGCTTGTGTGACTGACTGTTATTGAATTAGTTCAGCTACATTTTAGAATCCTTCTTTTTTTTTGTGCCAGTTTTAGGGTTATTAATTCATTATCAACATTTGTAAAAGTCTTAAATCAACTTCCACTTGTAAGTCGACAAGCCTCTGAGGCGAAGTTATCTGTGAAAATATGCCGCCATTTATTCTGTCATAATTCATTCATTGTTTTTTAGTACATCGCTTTAATGCCTAAAATTACATCAGATCTTACAATAACTAATATATTTTAGAAGAGTTTGATTTTCTCAGGCCAACAAGAGTTTGCGATATTGATTAATCTCTATTTCAAAGTCTTTTAACATATTATCTTTAATTCACATAAGACATTTTTTTTTCTGCAACTTCAGTCTTAAGTTGGGGAGGAAGATGGTGAAGTCGGCCGCTTATCATGGAACCCCCCTGTACTTGCCGAGCGGCTGACAAGAATGTCAGTTGCAGACACTCTTAATCTCTTCTGTACAGTAAACCTTTACAGACCAAAGACTTTAATATTACATCTTTATTCAATATACTAACTTTATGGTAAGAGACAGTAATTGAGGTCGTGCCAAATTTCGAAATTGACGTCTATGTCGAAAATAACTGTTTTGGAGTTCCCTGAGGAGGAAAAAATAAATCATGTTTTTAGCAAATTATCTGTGCGTGTGTGTGAGAGAGAGAGAGAGAGAAAATATCTCAAAAAAAAGTCGTAGAAAGCTCAAACTTGACATTCCGTCTAGGTACTAGCTACCACCGCAACTGACACCAAGGTTTCAGACAAAATCCTTCACCTGAAAATGCAATTTTCTGAAGACGATCAGAGACATTTTCCGTGATATCCTGCTTCTTTCTGTTGTAATCGACCGGTTTAGGGCGTTCGCCCATCATCAGGATGCTTTTTGTCAAACAGTGTGATAACATAGATTTGCACAGAGCTGTTTGACAAAAAGCATCCTGATGATGGGCGAACGCCCGAAACCAGTTTTCCAGCTCTGGCGGAATACAACAATTACACAATCACAACAATTACTGAAGACTTTTTTTTTTGGTCTTCGCTATTTTCTCAAAAAAAGGGCTTCAAGGTTTTGCTTTAATCTTTGTATATTATCTAGGTATATACATAAATACCTATCACTTTTATCTGAAATATTTACAAGGAAACACTAATTTTTTGAGTGATGCTGTGTAGGAACAGTAACGTTTTCCTCTAAATTTGGTACTACTTCAATACACTGTATGATTCTACCACTTACATATTATTATACATTAAAAGCATTCATAAAATTCCAAATATAAATAAAATTCGGCCAACTATTAGTGCAATTTTTACAGTAAAGGGTTTTTGAGTTGTTTGAATTTTCTCGAAAATCGTCTACAACATCTTCATTTAAACTTACTGTGCTAAACATACTTAACACTAAAAACCAAATAATGATTTTAGTTAGTTTTGCAAAATTTGTGCCATTTTATTACAAATATATGGGGTTGGTTCAATATTTTTGACGCGCTCTTCGCTTCCCTATCGGTTTAGGTTGGTAGATTGGTAACTTCCCCCACCACATTTATTTATATATATGGTCCGCCATATTTAGTACTTTAACGATATAGGAAAAGTGCTGCCACAAGATCACGGCGAATAGTGGGCCATTGCCCGGCTCCAATAGAAAGCATATAATTCGGTGTGTTCCTTGGGAGTGCAGCTAGTTTCTTCAGATAAAAACGCTGAAGCTTCTCCACTTCCTCCGAAGGTAAGTACCCCAAGACTTGCGCTCCGTAACACATAATGGACATTAACGCCACCTTAAAAATCTTATGTTTAGCTGCCAGGTTTATGTGCTTAATTAAAATAAATTCCCCCAGACTACATGAGAAAGTTGTACGAGCGTTTCACACACAATTTCTTATTCATTAAAAATGAAATATCTGTTTACAATAAATTTTAGCTTAACAGAAATAGTGTTCTTATCAAAGTTCAAACAAATCAATACCTCACTGAGGCAATAACTCGAAGTATACGTATTAACACCATTATTTTGTATTAACACATTTCTAAGTATTCCCAATAATAAACTTCAATTTTCTAATAAGATTTCTAATAATCCAACATTATTAAATTATTAAAATTATATTATTACATTACTTATATAATTAAAATCAACAGTGTAAGCTATTTTAGGTAAATAATTACATGGGGAGTCATGTAAAAGCTCTACACCTGAATAACATTAATGGCTAATCTACAGAATTAATGTCTACCTAACGGCGATTTTATCACTGAAACAATTTATATAAGTAATCTAGGTGGGCAGGGTACAGGCCAGTGTGCCATTAGTATCGTCCCCTTCATCCAGGGTTCCACCAGAATAGTTATACTCCAGCATCCAGTAATAGTACACTTTACAACTAGCACACCAAACTAAACGGAATATCACAAATGTCTCGTACTATCTATCTATCTCTCACTTACTTACTCACTCCCCCACTCTCTCTCTCTCTCTCTCTCTCTCTCTCTCTCTCCAACTTCTCTAACGTATTCTCTCTATTTCTATATATGAATATAGGGTTTGTATGTATGTATGTATATTTCATATCATTTTGTTATTAGACTCCTGATAGTAGGCCTTCATTATAAAAGTGTATTTATTTGCACCACACACACACAAAAGTGATGAGGGGGAAACAAATGCCAACCTACCAACCGAGACACGTTAACAAATTTGAACGTCTCAGATTCCTCGAACCATTTACAAACCATTTTTTTTTTTTTTCAAAAAAATGTTGGAAATAAAAGTGTTAGTTTGATGTTCTGGTTGCCCGAAACTTTCGAGTCAGATGCGATGATAGTACCTAAACCGGATTCGATGTTTCTGCGATTTTACGTTTTTGAGATATCTTTTGTTACATACACGCACACACAAAGGCCATTCGCTAAAACAAGTTTGCCATACTCAGAAAATCGCGAAACACGTTTTTTTTTCCCGGTAAAAACTCAATTTCGAAAATTTGACATGATCCCAATACTTTCTCTTTGTGGCAGCAAGAGAAAATAAAAATGGGGTTGTATTCAAGGGAAAAAGAATGAAGAAACAGCGTATTAGGAAACTAATCTAGACCTAAAGCTAATAAAAACTTCATTCATTAGGGAATAAAATGTTTGAAGATGTTTAGGGAAGGTATAGGATGCGGCAAGTTACTTGATAAAAATAAAGAGTAAAAATCTTCACAGGGAAGGGAATAGCTAAGTGGTTAGCGTATTGGACTTCCGCGCGGAGGACGCGGGATCGAGTCCAGCTGTGCTACCCTTTGATTTTTTTTCTTCCTAGGAGCCTCTACAGCTCAATCAATGTCCGGTGATGGACAGTGTTGTCTGTAACGAGAGAACACTGGCAGTGCACTGAGAAGGTTCCGGGCGCCAATGACCATAGAAGTTGACGCGCTTTAAATTAAAAAAAAAAAGTCTTTGGAACAAAGAGACCCTCAGATAGCATATGGAGAAAACGCTTTTGCACCATTTTACTTAGAATAGCGGCTATATTGAAATTGAATCCTCAATACACTGCTGTGGGCATGACACTGGATATTATACTTAGTTGACGTGCGCTTGGAGGCTGATTAGTGGCGCCTCGATACGGCTGCTTGTGAAACTATTCAGTCTATCTTTTGTGCAGCACGAATATGTTGCCTTGTTTCCATTACTCCATCAATGTTTTCATATCAATATCGATATTTACAGTAAAAGAAAGTATAGGGATCCTATCAACTTTTTGAAATTAAATTTTTTAAAGGCAATAGAGTTTACAGGTCTCGTAAATACGAAAAAAATTCTGCTACTAAACACACACACACACTCTCAATCTTTTATTATTACAATAATTATAATTGTAAAATTGACTAATTTTATTTAAACTTTTATTCTTTATATATTTTCATACATTTTTATTCTCATTTTATGCAAAATTGGCAGATAAAATTGCCAGTGATAACAAGAATACTTAACTGATAGTTGAAGGTATAGGTTAGTACTTTACCACATTGATATGTTATCAAAAATATGAAAACAGAACTTTCATCATACCTGAGAATACTGAGAAATCTAATGGTCATAGATTACCCACAATAAGAGGAAATAGCTGTGCTAAAACATGACCTGTCGTGTTGGAGACGCGAGCTAGTATTTGCTTGCATGATTGAGTACCGTCGCTAAACTTGTTATATGGGTAGTTTTATATATTAACTTTTTCTTTAGCTTTGTGTATAATTTGAAACTATTCCGGGGGGGGGGGGGGGGGGTTACTATAAGTGTTGTTTGTATTGTTAGGCTTGGGGGGATGCCTATATGGATAATAGGATCACTGAATATATGACCTACACCTGACTGCATTTATTCGTCATACTACAACACACATCACACCCTATAGTTCTACCACACAGATCCGGCAAATATGTGCAAGTAATTGATTATTCATATTGCCAAAAACACTGCAACTTAATGAATCTTGACTATGTAAATCTCGTAACCGAGTGATTTAGTTCTTCTTCAAGGTATTTCCCTTGCACCAAGTGACCATATACCCTTATTGTGGGCGTCATTCGTACATAAACCTCGTGCAGCCATGATTTCTGACACCTGCGCCATCCAAATATCCCAAGGTCTCTGCCTCTCCGCTGCTTACCATGGGGTTGCCAGTTAAAGTTTTTTTGGGAAGCTGTTCGTCACTCATGCATAGGACAGTGATTTAGTTAAAGGATTAATTTAGTGTTTTTTTTGACCGCTACTCGGAAGATACGTGCGGAGATGAACGTGATAGAGATGGACTACTGAAGACGATGTGTTCAGAATACCGAATGGATAAGGTAAGGAATAAAGAGATAAGGATGAAAATGGAAATAAATGAAACCTTGAGGAAAAAAATAAATAAAATGGAAGGATGCCTCCGGAAAGATGGCCAGAGAGGATTAGAGGATGGATCCCTCAGAGGAACAGAAGAAGAGGCAGACCGGCAAAAAGATGGAAGGAGGAGATAGAGGAGGAGATGGCCGATAGGGGTCTGGGGGATGGAGATTGGAGAATAGGAAGAAATGGAGAGAGGAAGTGACCTGACGGCAACCCAAATGAAGGGAGACGCCGGTTAAGTAAGTAAGTAAGTAAGTAAGTAAGGGTCCTAGGGTTCGAGTTTAGCCTACTGGCCTTAGATTTTTCTTGTCCAAAGTGCCTCTGTTGTGTTGTCTGGAATGAGAGAACTTACCCGAGGCTGGCTCTGTCCTGAGAAGATCTCAGTTGTTTCGCAGCTTAAAATATATATATATATATATTTGTAAATAACGACCATACATAAAGACCATTCGCTAAAAACAATATTTTTATGCCTAAGTATGAATAAGATAGAATCAGTTAGGCATGAGTAGGCATTATAAATGAACTTTTATTTAAAACTATACGAGTATATACACCTACGTACATTCAAGTACTATTATTGTTGTAGTGGAAGGACAAAATCGAAAAATAATAGTTTAAAGTTTCTGAATATTTTATAGTATCCAAAATTGTATTTTTGTTAATATTTTATAATTATTTTAGTGCTGTGAATTTACCTTCAGAAAGTGTGTATTTTAGAACCAGGTATATTAAATCTGTCAATGCTATTAAGAAAACAAAGACACTAAATTCCGTTAGGCCAACCCTTTGTAAGAAAATTCCCCCCACTAGAGAGAGAGAGAGCAATTCCAAAGAATAGAGTCTGCCATAGCTTTCAAATAGTTCAGTTCAAAAAAGCAGAGTCTCACATCAACCTTCAAACAGGACACTTCAGGAATCGCTCTCTTAGTATCAGTGCCAGTTATAACTTAAAACATAAGAGCTTTGCATTAATCTTGATCTTAATTTCTTAAACATAATAGTGTGAAATTGTAAAATACTTAAATTTTACTAAGAGATAATATAATTATTTATAAAACAGTGGTGCTTTCTTATATTCTTATAATCTATCTCAAACAAACACCCAAGCCCTTTTCGCTAAAACGCTCACGACACAACCAACTACTACAAACATCACCAATCACATTACATTGGTGGCAGCGGTGGGATATTTTCAACAAGAATCCACAAATTTACAAGTACGTAAAATTTCCAATTTAATAATTAAACTAATTATCCATCAGATAATTTTATTAACTTTAAATTAGTTTCTCAACGGAGTATCTAAATATTTCCCATAATTGAATTTTTATTGAATTTCATTTTTCAATTTTTGTATTTGCACCCTTATCCCGTGTGAATTTGTATTTCCAAAATGTATAAAATTAACGGACAAAACATGAAAATCGACGCCGCTGTAGAGTATTTGCTTGCTCAGCAACAATTAGCAAATCCTCCCACCCCCAGCAATCAACCAGTTAGTTCTTTAAGAAATTTACAATTAATTAATAGTTTACCTACTTTCGATGGCGAAAATTCAGCCAAAGTGTCCGATTTCCTAGACCAAATTAGCCATTGTGCTAGTCTTTCTGGCTGGGACGACGCTGCCAAATTAGAAATATTAGCACTTAGACTCTCAGGTTCTGCAAAAATATTTTATGACACCCAGAAAGCGGAATTACAACGCCAGGGTACAACTATAACGTATCCTCTAATTTCTGAGCGACTTCTAGCCCGATTTCGTAAGGAGAAAACACCCTAGTCCTCTTGCAACAGATGACTAATATTCAGTCCTTGCCCACTGAGTCTCCTGAAACATTCGCGGATAGGATTAGACATATCCAATCCGCCATTCATTTAAAAGCTCAAGCTAACCCACTCGAGGCCTTACAAGCAATTCTAGATAAACTGGCCACTGATGCATTCTTGAAGTCTCTTCCTCAACCGCTTCGTAATGAGGTGCGAACGAAGCTTCCTCAAAAATTAGATGAAGCACTTTCCTATGCCAATGCCCTAAAAGAAGTTCAGGCTTCTGAATCAAACCCTACAGTTTTCGCTGTTACTACGAAAAATTCCAATACTCGTACACCCCCTCTCCTTGTCGTTACTGTGGACAAATGCATTTCCACAGAGAATGCCCACATCGTAATAAAAGTCAAAAGCCACAATTAAAACCAACTACCACTTGTAGAGTATTTAATGTAATAAAGAACAGACCTTGTCGCCATTGTTCCGGTCCACATTTTGACGTGGACTGCACCAACAAATTTCAATCAAAACCTCGCACTAACTTTGGCAAAATGCCTAAGAATTTTAATTTTCCTAGAAATTTTAATCACAGAGTATATAGTAATAATCGCTATAATAATAATAATAGTAGTCAATATTATAGTAACAATCATAATCCTCGAGTTAATTCAAATAATTCACGATTTAACTCTTATTCAGATAGACCCCAGTATAGTCATAATAATAATGGTTACGAAACTAGCAATCACCTCCAAAATAGGCCCACTTGCCAATATTGTTCAACATTTGGACATACAGCTCGTAATTGTTTCCAAATACAGCCCAAAACGAGTTAGCCTTCAGGCGCTTTCTCGAACACCTGGATTGACCATGGCTATCATACCTGCTTCCACCAGTTCTTAACCTAAGAACCTTAACATACCTAATTATGGCATCACGTCCCTTCGTTTGCATGCGGACAATGTCGAAAATTCCAATTTTTCTGGCGAATTCATAGTTTCGCAATTAAAAGGCAATTTCCAATTAATACTTGGTAGAGATGTCCTTACATTAAATAGGGCAATTATTAATTTGCGCACACGTACACTAACGCTCAATAAATTCAACATTCCATTTTCAAATAGTGCTCAAACGCACCAAATCAATTCGATTCAACAGCTACCCTTACCCAACACCCTGCAGCTTCGCCACAAAATTATAGTGCCACCTCGCGCACACATAATACAAACACATACACTATATACAAAAATTCCTCTCGACACACAAATTCTGCTTACACAACACAATTCCTTACCTACGGGTCTCTACATGCCCAATTCTATCGTACATATTGCTAACAACACATGCACCATCAACCTTATAAACACTACCTCACACGAAATTGTTATTCAAAAACACTTTCCAATCGCTCATATCGAATACGATTTTGAAACAGACTTACAGACTCACACCATAAACGCAGTACAATCTGCCAATCAAACTAACACAAACGAAATCGCTCTATTTCAACAAGAACTTCTCAACAAATTAACGCATCTTTCTTCTCAACAACAACAACAAGTTCTACATGCCCTCACTCCTTTTTATGACGCTTTCACACACGACAACAATTTTCAAACAAAATTTTCTGGAGTCACTCACCACATTGACACAAAAAATCATGCCCCTGTGTCCAGCCGCCCCTATAAGATAGCACACTCCGAGGCTCCCATCCTCAAGGCCCTCATACAAGATAATCTTGATAGAGGTATAATAGAGGAAAGCAAATCCAACTGGGCTCACCCCGTCATACTCATTAAGAAAAAACACGCTGACCACACTAAAGTTGATGTTACAGACATTACACAGCTCCGAAAACAATACAGGTATGTGGTTGATCTTCGCAAACTAAATGCCATCACATCTTCCGAAATTTACCCGCTCCCGGATATACAGCATATCCTATCCACACTGAATGCCACCCGTTTCTATACCACCTTAGACATCAGTGGTGCCTTCCACGGCATCCTCCTTGACGAAGCATCTAAAGAAAAGACTTCCTTCGTCACTAATTTCGGAACCTATCAATTCAAGGTTCTTCCCTTCGGTTTAAAGAACGCCAGCAGCGCTTATCAGCGTTTAATGGACAAAATTATGTCCGGATATACTGGTGACATCTGCCACACCTTCATAGACGATATACTCGTCTTCCATGGGAAAACCTTCGACGAACACCTCCATGCATTATTAAAAGTAATGAAGCGTCTCCAGGCCGGTAACTTGTGTATAGACTTGGGTAAATGTCAATTTTTTAAAGACAGCTGTAAATATCTGGGTTATGTAATTAGTTCTAACGGAATAAGACCCGACGAAGAAAAATTAAAATCGATTAAGAACTACCCAGTACCTCGTAAATTAAAAGACGTCAGAGCATTTTTGGGTTTCATAGGTTGCTATAGGAAATTTATCCCCAAATTTTCTGAGCTTGCCAAGCCACTCACAGACCTTACAAAGAAAGATGTAAATTTTCAGTGGACACAAGAGCGTCAAGACGCTTTTCAAGCTCTCAAATCCACCTTAATATCTCCACCAGTTCTAGCCTATCCAAATTACGACCATGAATTCATCCTTACTACGGATGCAAGTAATATAGGTATTTCCGCAATTCTAAGCCAAAATATTAATGGCGATGAAAGGCCCATAGCGTTTGCTTCACGTGTGCTTAATGAAGCAGAATCCAAATACTGTACTACCGAACGTGAATTGTTAGCCATCGTCTTTGGGTGTAAACCCTATAGATATATCTTGTATGGCTACAGATTTAAGGTAGTTACAGACCACGCAGCCCTCCAATGGCTCAAAAACATCAAAGATAGCCACAATAAGCTCTTCCGCTGGAGCATGAAACTGGCAGAATTTGATTTTTATATTGAGCATCGTTCCGGCAAGAATATTGCACATGCGGACGCACTTAGTCGATACATAGGCTGCATTCAAGCCGAAACCGACGCGAATACTATCCAACGATAGACCTCCTGGAAGTCCTAGAACTTCAAAGTAATGACGCTGAATGTCAGAAGTTACTTCAAACACCCCACTATTCCTTAGACCAACAGGGTTTAATAGTGCATACTGTTGACAATTGCACGCTAGTGCCTAACCCTATGCGTGATACCATCATGAGATTATTTCATGACAATCCTCTCTCGGGACACTATGGTATTCATAAGACATATGACAGAATAAAAATGTTCTTCACTTGGCCAAATATTTCTACTGATGTGCAAAACTATGTGCAAACATGTCATAGTTGCGCTACTAGTAAGTCGCATATTCCTCACAAACCTCCCTTGGGTGATTTTCAAGAGCCAACGAACGTATTTCAGGCTTTATCTATAGATGTAGTAGGCCCCATGGAAGGTTCCACTAATCCAGATACAGGTGAGGAATACAAATACATCCTTACCATTATCTGCCAGTATTCTCGCTTTCTCGAGATGTTTCCCATGACAAATCAAAAGGCTGAAAATATTGCGCGGATACTTGTAAATGAAATTTTTACCCGTTATGGCACACCCAAGTACCTACTATCAGATTTAGGTACCAATTTCACTTCTACCATAATACTTCAGATCTGCACCCTATTGAAAATCCGAAAAGTTAACACTACTCCCTACCACCCTGCTTCCAATGGCAAATTGGAACGTATCCATAAAACGATAGCTCGTAGTATCTCCCACTACTCACAAAACCAGTGGCACAGATATCTACCACTTATAAAAGCTGCACACAATTCAAGCCCAAATACCCCGACAGGCTATTCTCCTCATGAACTCATATTTGGGAGTAAGTTCAAATTTCCTTGGCTAGTAAACTTCCCATCCCGTGACCTCGATAATTTTAATATCCACACAAGGACATTGTACAATAAAATTAAAGAGGTACGCGCTTCAGCTAAGGAAAATAATGAAAAGGCAAAAGTTACTAGAGCCAAATATTATAATCGGAATGTATCTAAACATCAATTTCAGGTTAACGACAATGTTTACCTCAAAATTTTCAAACCTCAGGGCAAATTTGGTCATAACTTTTCTGGACCTTACAAAATAGACAAATTATACCCCAACCATACTGTACTCTTACGTATGGAAGACGGTAAAAAAGTAGTACACCTCAGTAAAATTAAAAAGGCATATATAAGGAAACTGCCACAATCCCAAAATAAACATCCTATGGTACTTCGAGACAGACGTAAAACATAAAACACTAGAAATCATTCTCATTCTACATGACACACTTCTCAACCTATTCTCAACTCCACAAAATACACCACATGTATATATGTATATATTTAATTAATACCATATAATTAATGCCATTTAATTAATAAACTTATTTACCATATTTAAAAAAATAAAAAAAATAAAAAAAAAAAATGCATGTAATCAATTAATTAGTCTTAAGAACTAAAATGTATATTACTTACAATAATTTAAAATTTATTTTATTTG
>JAAEAF010005049.1:0-22528 GCA_011037195.1 Triatoma infestans | reverse complement strand
TGGCGACGTCGGCACAGGTGGCACGTCTGTTCTGAGCGGCATCGGTCATGAAGGTGACCATCGGACAGACAGTTCCGGCACACATGGTGGTTCATAACAAACTCGCGCCGACGCCCCACGGGCATTCATTTGAATGCCACATATTGACGAAGAGTGTGGTCTGGGCCACGACAGTTGGCGCACAAGGGGGTGGAGCGGGGTCGCGACGGAGATGTAGTCGCCGTAGTAGATTTAGGCGACGTAAGGCCGGGGGTGCGGGCGGCGCGAGGAGGCGAGGACGGGCCAGAGGACCTCGGCAGCGGGAATGGAGGGCGAGAAGGAACCGAGTCGCGAGAGCGAGGCGACGGGGGGGTGATGTGATGCGGAGAAGGGGGGATGAGGCGTAAGGCGTGCAGGCGTCGTTGCAGGAAGGCGGTAACGTCCGTGACTGTGGGGAACTCGACAGCCGCATGCTCGAGTTCGAACGCTTCCCGGGTCTGGGCGTCGAAGTGGCGGGCGATCAAGGAAAACATGAGGAAGGAAGCGAGATCTGGGGCGGCCACGGTCAATAGGGCGTGAGCGGCTTCCAAAGGGCCAGTGAGTATCCGTTCCAGGCTCTGGACGGACGAAAGGGGGGTGCCGGAAGGAACCTCGAGGAGGCGCTGTAGGAGGGTTTCGGCAAAGTGCCGGCGGTTATCATACACCGTGCACAGAGCGTGCCAGGCGCGATCGAATTGACCGTCCACTAACGGGATATTGGCGATGATGGCGCGGGGGGCCCTCTAGCACCCCATGAAGATAGTGCAGGCGATCGATATCGGAAAGCGACGTCTGGTCGATGACGATCGATTGAAATAAGGCGCGAAATTCCCCCCAGCGACAGATATCGCCGGAGAAGGTGGGAACGGGAATAACTGGAAGACGGGAGGCAGAGGAAGTGGAAGGTGCGGAAGCGGAGGCGGAGGCGGGAGGACACAAGACCTCGGACAGTGCAAGCTGCACTTCGTGATACAGGGCGCGGAGTTGCCGACGCTTGGCTAGGAGACGTTCTTCGGACATGTCGCCTGGTAGCTTGGAGGCCTGAAGGTAGGGCTCCGTCCGTTGGAGGAACGCGGAAAATTCCTCTTCTGCCAGGCGTTGCATGCCCAAAGCGCATTGGGGGGAGAGTTGGTTACTCTTCCGTTTGGCGAAGAGGTCGTCCAGAAGCTGCTGGAGCACTTCCGTAGCTTCTTTGACCAGTCTGTCAAAGACGACAGACGACAGCTGGGCGCTGACGGGGGGAGGCGTCTTACGGGGCATGGTAAAGATGGCGAACTAACCACCGGATGCGGAATCCGGCCCGGAGGACCAAAAATGTCTGCGCGGCAGACACCCAAGGAGCGAGGGCGAACGTACGCCAAGAAGTGGAATACAAAAACAATAAAATAAATAGAATTAAAATCAAAATGAGATGCAAAGGAAGAAGCTGCGACTTACCTGGAGAGTGGTGAAGCTGAATGCGCAAGCGGCGAAGCTGCGACGCTAGGTGAACGGTCGAGGAAGCTGTGGCGTGTACGTGTATTTGTGTGGGCGTGTGTGTGTGTGGGAAAGAAAGGATCTCAGGTGAAAGGAAGGGAGTGAGAGTGCTCCGTGTAAGCTGATGACGCTGTTGTTGATAACGGCTGGTGGTGTTAGAAGAGCCCAGGCGCGGAAGGTGACTGATTCTCCAGAGGTTGGCGAGGAAAGACGCGACTTGTATCTCAAGAAGATAACGAATATTAATTCGTTATCGAAAGGCGCGAATACGGCGAATCAATGTAAGGCGAATTTTACACTCACGACTAACTGCTTAGAAAGAAGCGGAAGTACACGTTGCACAGGCGAGAGCTGGACGAACAGTACACCACAGAAGAAGAAGCGGTAACTGAGGTCAACTAGACGGGCGACAGAGAAGAGAATGGCACAATACACTGTTGACCAGACGATGCACAGAAGAGAAGTGAAGTTAAGGTTTGGAGGAATACAGAAGGTTGAAGGGTGAGGGAAACGAAAATAACGCGCGCAGTCCGAAGATGAAAGGTGCCGGCAATCCCACCACCAAAAACAGAGAGAGAGGGAAAATGCGGGGAAGCGTGGGAAATATGCGGGCGATGAAATTACTTCAAAGGCAAGCGGATTAACGCGTACGCACGCACGGGCGAAGTAGGCGCGTGAGAGAGACAGGCGTGGGAAAATTACCAAGTTAAAATATCAAGGCAGAGTTAATCCCTCAAAGGGAGCCGACCGAACATCCCGCCCGCCCTGAAGACTCGACTTCAGTGATCACTGGGTCGGGAGCGGACAAAGTTTGGCGAGAGGACGGCGGAGGGTGCCGGAGGCGGTGTGCACGTCGGCGACGCGACTGACGGAGTCACGTCCCGGATGGAGGGCGACGATGCGGCCTAAAGGCCATTGGCGCGGCGGAACATTGTCCTGGTGGACTATGACGACGGTGCCGGGTGCGACCTCCGTAGCGGGAAGAAGCCACTTGGCACGTTGTTGGAGCGTGTGGAGATACTCCTGACGCCAGCGCTTCCAGAAGTCCTGTTGAATACGCTGGGTCAGGTGCCACCGGGACAGGCGATTAATATTAACGGCGGTAACATCGCGCTCAGGAGGCGCGGTAAGAGGGCGGAAAACCAGAAAATGGCCGGGCGGGAGGGGTTCCGGATCGTTCGGGTCGGAGGAGAGGGCGCACAGAGGGCGCGAGTTCAGGATCGCCTCAACGTCGGTGGTCACAGTGAGCAGTTCCTCGTAAGTGAGGCGCTGGTCACCCACGACGCGGGTGAGATGGTGCTTGGCGGACTTAATAGCCGCTTCCCAGAGGCCTCCAAAATGAGGACTGGCCGGGGGGATGAACCTCCAATCAATGCCAGCGGAAGCGGCGGCGCGACAGACGGCTTGTTGGTGACGTTCATCACCCAACAGGCGACCGAGTTCCCGAAGTTCGTTGTGGGCTCCGACAAAGTTGGTGCCATTGTCTGAAAAGATGGTGGTCGGGAGCCCACGGCGAGCGGTGAAACGGCGGAAGGCGGCGAGGAAGGCGGACGTAGAGAGCTCCGACGCGATCTCGAAGTGTACGGCTTTGGTGGTGAAGCAGATGAACGCCACCAAGTAACCTTTAGTGACCACCGCGCCGCGGAGGCGGGCGCTAGAGATGGCGAATGGGCCGGCAAAGTCAACTCCGGTCACGGTGAAGGCGGCGGCGGAGGTAACACGCTGAGTGGGGAGGTTACCCATAGGTTGGATGACGGGGCGCGGTTTGGCGGTGAAGCATCGGTTGCACTTTCCGATGCGATGGCGGACTACATTGCGACCATCCAGGATCCAGTAATGGCGGCGGATATAGGCGTGGGTGGCGAGAGCACCGGCGTGCAGAAGGCGGATGTGAGCGTCGTCGATGATGAGCTGGGTGAGCGGGTGCTTCTTAGGAAGCAAGGCAGGATGGCGGAAACCATAAGGTAATGGAGCAGAGGAGAGACGACCGCCGACGCGAAGTACCTGCTCATCATCCACGAAGAGATGAAGCTGGCGCACGAGGCGATGCCGAGATAGCGGATCACGGGCCTCGTGGATTTCTTTGTCCAGGTGCGGGGATTGGGCCAGGCGTACTAAGGCCAGAGTGGCATCCTGAAGCTCAGAGGCGGTGAGAAATCCAATGCGGCGGGTGGAGGGGTTGCGGCAGTTAAAACAAAAGCGCCGACAATAGGCGGTGACACGCTTAAGGGCCATCAGCGAGGAGAAGCGATTGAAGATGGTGTCGTCGTCGGAGCTGGCGACGAGCACCAGCGAGGCCGGGGGTTTGGCCTCTTGCTCGATGGACTCCTCAACGGAAGGCGCGGGAGCGTGGGGCCAGGAGGCGGGGGCGGTGGCAAGCCAGGAGGGCCCCTTCCACCACAAGGGGTGGTCCTGGAGGTGGTGAGGCGCTACGCCTCTAGAGGCGCAATCGGCAGGGTTGTCCTGAGAAGAAACATGGCGCCACGCGTTAGATGGAAGGAGATCTTGAATTTCCGCCACGCGGTTGCCGACGAAGGTCTTCCACCGGTGACTCTCACCCCGAATCCAGGCGAGTGCGACCGTGGAGTCGGAGAACGCGGTGAGAAAGGCGCCTAGGTGCGGGAGCATGCGCGTGTTAACCGCGTGGAGGAGTTTGGCGAGTAGATGGGCGCCACATAATTCAAGGCGCGGTAAGGATATGGATTTGTTGGGGGCCACCTTTGATTTGGCGGTGAGGAGATGGACGTGATAATGGCCATTTGCAGTGGTGGTGTGGAGGTACACGACTGCGGCGTAACCCGATTCAGAGGCGTCGCAGAATCCCACAAGGTGATGAGCTGAGGAGGGATGAACGTCGGGCAATAGGCGCGGTATTTGAAGGTGGCCGAGATCCGGGAGGTGACTTTGGAAGTCATGCCAAGGCGCGACGAGTTCCTCGGGAAGGGTTTGATCCCATTCCAATTGGAGGCGACATAGCTGGCGGAAAAACAGTTTGGCGCGGAAGGTGACGGGAGTAAGCCACCCGAGAGGGTCGAAGATGCGAGCAATCTGGCTGAGAACGGTGCGTTTGGTGGAGGCGGGAGTGCTTATGCGGACGGCGTAGAAGAAGGTGTCCGCGGTAGGGTTCCACCCTAGCCCCAAAATTTTGAGGACCGGGTCGCGGTCCAGGCATAGGGGGTCCTCAGACGGAGAGAGGCGGCAATGGTCAGGCGGGAGGCCCTGCAGGAGGGCAGGAGAGTTGGAGGCCCATTTTCGCAACTCGAACCCGCCCGCCGTGAGCAGCTGCTGTAATTGGGCGCGTAGGGCTTGGGCTTCCGCCTCTGACGATGCGCCGGTGAGGACATCATCGACGTACACATCATGGAGGAGGGTGGCCCGGTCGTGGGGATACTTATCCCCATCATCCGTCGCTAGTTGGCGAAGGGTGCGTAGGGCGAGATAGGGCGCGGAGGATACGCCGTAGGTGACTGTGTTTAGGCGGAAGGACGAAATGGGGTCTTGATCGGAGAATCGCCAGACGATGCGCTGGAAATCCCGCTGCTCGGGAGTGACCAGGATCTGGCGATACATTTGCCGGATGTCGGCGGTGAAAACGAAGGCGTGAAGGCGGAAGCGCAGAAGAAGCGTGGCGATGTCGGCCTGAAGTTTTGGGCCTGTAAGCAAAAGGTCATTCAGTGACCGGCCGTTAGAGGAGGCGCAGGAGGCGTTGAACACGACCCGCAACTTAGTAGGCGGGTCGTCTGGGCGATGAACCGCGTGATGCGGAATGTAGTATGGCGAATAAGAGGGCGGCGCGTCATCGGGACGCACGACTTCCATGTGGCCGCTGTCCAAATAGTCGCGCATGAATTCGACATATGCGTCACGTAAGGCGGGGTTTGATTAAGGCGTTTTTCTAATCGGAGGAACTGGCGGGTGGCGACGGCGACGGAGACCCCGAGGTTGACATCAATAAGGGGAAGGGAGACAATATACCGTCCACTGGCGTAACGTTGGACGGAGCGGGAGAAGAGGTTCTCACAGGCGCGTTCGGCGGTGGTCAGTGGTAGATTTTCTGGCACTTTATCGACCTCCCAGAAGCGGCGGACGAGCTGAGTTAGGTCCTCCTCCTCACCTTGAGAAGAGCAAGGGAGCAAGATGCACGGAGGAATGGCGAGTGAGGCGGGTGTCTCCGGGACTACAGGAAGTGAGGCGGTGCTATCCTTCGACGGACCCTCAGCAACAGGAGGCGAATTCGATGGAGGGGCTGGCGCGGAGCGTTGGTGAGAAACGCTAGAAGGGGGGCGCTCATTGTCGCGGGTGGATGCGGTAAACCGTACCCGTTTCGCATACGACAGAGGGCGATAAGGCCCATAAAGGACCCAGCCGAGAGTGGTATGAAAGGCGGCTGGGGTACGCAAGGTAGGCGGAAGCCTGCCCGGGAGAAGAAGATGGGGAAGGACATCATTCCCAAGAAGAACATCAATGTCCCCCGGTTTGTTAAACCGGCAGTCAGCGAGGCGAAGATGCTTCAGCCGGGCCAGTTGACCGGCAGAGCCTGGTGCGGGGTGGGGGGAATGATGTGGTCAAGCACCAGCACGGATACGGACAGACGAGGCGGATCACCGGGGTGCAAAAGGGTGACGGTGGCACGGTAATGTGAGAGGGTGGAGGCGTGGGAACCTAGAGTGGCGATTCGGGAGTCCAAACGCTGGAGCGGTAGACGAAGGCGTTGGGCACAGGCGCGGGTGATGATAGTCACATGACTCCCGGAATCGACGAGGGCGCGAGTGAGGTCACCATACGGAGGATTTTCTAGGCGCAGGCGAACGGTGGGCATGAGCACGGGTGGAGGCGAGCGAAGTGGGGCGTGAAGCGGGAGCGACGGTCAATAGTCAGGCAGAGAAGGATCGGAGAGATGCCGCCTACGAATGCGTCCACGGGAGGCGGGAGGCGATTGAGGTCTCGGATCGGAAATGAGTGGTGGCGGTGATGGGCAGTCGGCCCACCGTTTACATGGTGGGGAGGCGCCACGCTCAGCCTCCGGATGAGGCAGTGAGAGTGAGGGAGGCGGCGATTGGCTAGGAGAGCGGGGAGGCGAGGGGCGGCGACTGGTTGAGGGCTCGTACGAAGACGGAAGACGAGTGGGGACGCTTTGAGAAGGAAGATGCAAGATGGTATGGTGGCGACGTCGGCACAGGTGGCACGTCTGTTCTGAGCGGCATCGGTCATGAAGATGACCATCGGACAGACAGTTCCGGCACACATGGTGGTTCATAACAAACTCGCGCCGACGCCCCACGGACATTGATTTGAATGCCACACATTGACGAATAGTGTGGTCTGGGCCACGGCAGTAGGCGCACAAGGGGGTGGAGCGGGGTCGCGACGGAGATGTAGTCGCCGTAGTAGATTTAGGCGACGTAAGGCCGGGGGTGCGGGCGGCGCGAGGAGGCGAGGACGGGCCAGAGGACCTCGGCAGCGGGAATGGAGGGCGAGAAGGAACCGAGTCGCGAGAGCGAGGCGACGGGGGGGTGATGTGATGCGGAGAAGGGGGGATGAGGCGTAAGGCGTGCAGGCGTCGTTGCAGGAAGGCGGTAACGTCCGTGACTGTGGGGAACTCGACAGCCGCATGCTCGAGTTCGAACGCTTCCCGGGTCTGGGCGTCGAAGTGGCGGGCGATCAAGGAAAACATGAGGAAGGAAGCGAGATCTGGGGCGGCCACGGTCAATAGGGCGTGGGCGGCTTCCAAAGGGCCAGTGAGTATCCGTTCCAGGCTCTGGACGGACGAAAGGGGGGTGCCGGAAGGAACCTCGAGGAGGCGCTGTAGGAGGGTTTCGGCAAAGTGCCGGCGGTTATCATACGCCGTGCACAGAGCTTGCCAGGCGCGATCGAATTGACCGTCCACTAGCGGGATATTGGCGATGATGGCGCGGGGGGGGCCCTCTAGCACCCCATGAAGATAGTGCAGGCGATCGATATCGGAAAGCGACGTCTGGTCGATGACGATCGATTGAAATAAGGCGCGAAATTCCCCCCAGCGACAGATATCGCCGGAGAAGGTGGGAACGGGAATAACTGGAAGACGGGAGGCAGAGGAAGTGGAAGGTGCGGAAGCGGAGGCGGAAGGACACAAGACCTCGGACAGTGCAAGCTGCACTTCGTGATACAGGGCGCGGAGTTGCCGACGCTTGGCTAGGAGACGTTCTTCGGACATGTCGCCTGGTAGCTTGGAGGCCTGAAGGTAGGGCTCCGTCCGTTGGAGGAACGCGGAAAATTCCTCTTCTGCCAGGCGTTGCATGCCCAAAGCGCATTGGGGGGAGAGTTGGTTACTCTTCCGCTTGGCGAAGAGGTCGTCCAGAAGCTGCTGGAGCACTTCCGTAGCTTCTTTGACCAGTCTGTCAAAGACGACAGACGACAGCTGGGCGCTGACGGGGGGAGGCGTCTTACGGGGCATGGTAAAGATGGCGAACTAACCACCGGATGCGGAATCCGGCCCGGAGGACCAAAATGTCTGCGCGGCAGACACCCAAGGAGCGAGGGCGAACGTACGCCAAGAAGTGAAATACAAAAAAAATAAAATAAATAAAATTAAAATAAAAATGAGATGCAAAGGAAGAAGCTGCGACTTACCTGGAGAGTGGTGAAGCTGAATGCGCAAGCGGCGAAGCTGCGACGATAGCTGAACGGTCGAGGAAGCTGTGGCGTGTACGTGTATTTGTGTGGGCGTGTGTGTGTGTGGGAAAGAAAGGATCTCAGGTGAAAGGAAGGGAGTGAGAGTGCTCCGTGTAAGCTGATGACGCTGTTGTTGATAACGGTTGATGGTGTTAGAAGAGCCCAGGCGCGGAAGGTGACTGAGTCTCCAGAGGATGGCGAGGAAAGACGCGACTTGTATCTCAAGAAGATAACGAATATTAATTCGTTATCGAAAGGCGCGAATACGGCGAATCAATATAAGGCGAATTTTCCACTCACGACTAACTGCTTAGAAAGAAGCGGAAGTACACGTTGCACAGGCGAGAGCTGGACGAACAGTACACCACAGCAGAAGAAGCGGTAACTGAGGTCAACTAGACGGGCGACAGAGGAGAGAACGGCACAATACTGTTGACCAGACGATGCATAGAAGAGAAGAGAAGTTAAGGTTTGGAGGAATACAGAAGGTTTGAAGGGTGAGGGAAACGAAAATAACGCGCGCAGTCCGAAGATGAAAGGTGCCGGCAATCCTACCACCAAAAACAGAGAGAGAGGGAAAATGCGGGGAAGCGTGGGAAATATGCGGGCGATGAAATTACTTCAAAGGCAAGCGGATTAACGCGTACGCACGCACGGGCGAAGTAGGCGCGTGAGAGAGACAGGCGTGGGAAAATTACCAAGTTAAAATATCAAGGCAGAGCTAATCCCTCAAAGGGAGCCGACCGAAGCCGAAACACATACTATCAAATTTATTCAATTCCCATGAAATCAGTGTTTTTGTCAATCTAACCTCAAACCAATAGTGCAAACTATCATGGAAATGGTCTCTGCGGGCTGGAATTATGAAAATGATTTAAGTTAAAAATTGTTTATATTTTTTTATTGTCGTTTTTCATAACCAAACTTTAATATTCTATTTGTAGATATATAAATGAAATTTTTATAAGTAGAAATGTGCCTAGCGGAATTCACTTTGTTTACTTTGAAAAAGGTATTTTTTTCTTAAAACCAGAGATATTTGACGAGATCGGTCTGGTAGGTATCACAGAAATCCTGAACCTCCATTACAACTAAATGGGCCACATTTTCCTTCTAAACTACACCTCACAATTACTGGCTTCCCCTATCATTATATCGCACCTCCACACATCACTGTGACTGAATGTGATTGGCTCTAATGGCTATAATGTAACGGCTCCCGTAGATAGTTAAAAAACAAGAATAAAGAGAAAACAAGAGAAATACTTGACTGCAACTAAGGGTTTTTACACGATGTTCACGTGCGAATGTGCTCTCATGGACCAGATTGTCTTATGTAACATGTATCATGTAGTTGTCGATTCCGCATGATAGAAGGCTTAATTATACAGTTAATTTTTAAAGCCGAAGTTCTCCATCGCAAAAAAAAAAACAGAAAATTTTAGTCTTTCTTGTTGATATTATACTTTTTTTTAGCCCTTCGTATGATGTTGTTGGGGTTGGTTCCGCAGAGCTGGAAAGCATCAGAGATATTTTCGGTGAAGGCCTGCTTATTTTTGTGATCATTGACCGGTTCCGGGCGTTCGCTCAACTGAGTATCAACTAAATTTGTTCTGTGCAAGTCTATGCAATCACACAAGACATGTTACCACATTGTTTGGCAAAAAACATCCTGATGATGGGCGAACGCCCAAAAGCGGTCGATGACCACAAAAAGAAGTAGGCTTTCACGGAAAATATCTCTGATACTTCGTATGATGGTCCCCTATGATATACTGAAGAGTTTACGGTAAGAAATCATTTTACTTCAACGTATGACAAAATTATTGTATCATGTAGTAAGGTTAAATTTAAGAAGGTTATCCATTTTATTTCATCTTCTTCTGAAATTGAACAATCCACATGGCTACATTCTTCAATTTTTCCATCATCGTTACAATGACAGTAATTACATCCATCACTCGCTTTAACAAGTTCTCCAGGGGCGCATAACATTGCTCCCAAATATAAATATTGTAGTGGAAGAACGAAATGGAAAAATAATAATTTTAAAATAGTTTAGAATATTTTATAGTTTGAAAAATCCAATTTTGTTAATATATTAAATAGTGAATTTACCTTCAAAAAGAGTGTTTTTAGAGTCAGGTACTGTAATTTGGGGGCATTGCTGTTAGGAAAACAAAGGCAAAAAAACCCGTAGGCCAACTCTTTTGTAAAAGAAAATCCCGCTAGAGAGAGAACATTCCTTAGTACAGTCTGCACTCTGCCTTCAAACAAGAAGAGTCGGCATTCTGCTTTGAAAGCCAGTTCTAGATATACATCTGAATTATTAAGATATAGTTGTGAATATTGTAAACCATGTAAATTTACTTAGAGATAATATATTTATTTTAAAAACAGTAGTGCTATCTTGATTATTATTAATACTTCTATCTCAAACATACATACAAGCCCTTTTACTAAACCGCTCGTGCTACACAGCCTACCAGCATACAACAAACACATCCACACCAATCACATTTCAATATGAACCAATTTATTGAGATTATTGTAAGATTGATCTTTTAAAAACAGGTTTTTAAAGAAAAAAATAAACATGATTTTTTGTTTACTCACCCTTTTCACTTTCAGAAATTCGCTTTCTTATAAGATCTGGCGGACAAGTGTTGTTACATGCACTAATTGTACCATTTTGTAAACAAGAGCATATATTGCAATCATCTCCTACGGTTACCAATTCTCCAGCATTATAGGATTCCTCTGTTTTTTAAGAAGTTAATTGTTAGAATGTAAACAGTGTTAATCTTAATAATTAAACATTTTTTATTTTTGACTTTTCTTAATTCTATAAATGTAAACTGTTTCCAAAGAAGTGAGCAATCGGTTTTTTTTTTTGTAAATGACCTACTAGATCTTTTAGGCTTCCGCGGTCATTCGCATGAAGCTCACTTAAGTTTGAAACTATGTTAGAGATTTGTTATAAACCGATGTTTCCCACATATTGCAATATGATGCTTCAGGGTAGTGTTCCCTCAAATGCCTAACCAACAGTGGTAGGATAGGGAGGGACCTCCTTCCCCCGCCATCTAGGCTGCTGATACAAGGGAGGAACTTGATTTTCCCTTGGTTAGCTGGATGCCTATGATTGGCTGTGGTGGTCAATAGGATCAAATAACCTCTTCATATAAGCAACCATAGGAAAAAGAGGGAAGAAAAGAGAAAATATGTGCAAAGAGTGTCCGAGAAGATCTCAATAATATTGGCAAAGCACAACATTAGAACCATACATGGGACGGGAGGATGTTTTGAAGGTTCCTATTACAGGTTTTCGTTCTGATAGAATGTTGAAGACTTTTGTTTTCGATCATTCTTACAGTGTCAGGTTACCTTCCCGGGAAGATTGGTTAAGATTCGGGTCCGTCTGCCATATACCTCATAATTATTTCCGGTATTACACGAAAGGTTCATGAGTGAATGTGGGTGTGGAGCTGCGATCTATTTTGAGTCAGGAGATCACGGCAGTATCGCTTGGTAAAACTACCGCTTTACAGTCTGAGGATTTTGCTATTCTTAATTGTATTTTGGGATGAGAGGATGCGTAACACTAACTTAAAGTGTTTGTACCTGCTCAGCCAGTCAAGCTGAGCGTTGAGTTGTGTCTGTTTTATGTTTCAGAGATTAGGATCTTTAAGAAACTAAATACAACTAATAAAACACTTTATTTTATTATTTGTCTTCTAACCTACATAAAAACCTTCCTCCCATTCTACCACCTTACATACAACACCCTGCACACAATAATCGATCAATTCCGACATCAATATCATTCATTACATTATATAACATTCCCTTTCTTTAAAAAAAAAGAATTTACATATATATTATTCTAAAACATAGTCTTTCAATTTTTGTGGCACTTTCTTCTCCCGTTGACTTCTTGATATTGAGGGTTTTGGTGCCTCTTCTCGACTATATCTTCTTTTCCTTAATTGTTTCCTGTTTCTTCTGACTATTCGACCCGTCTCATGGTCTTTGACGATATAAGACCTTGGCGCTGCACCATATTTTTTTAATATCTCTCCCGAATGCCACTTTCCTTCATTAGGGTATTCTATAAACACCGCGCATCCAGGAGTTAATTCTTCTAATTCTTTGGCACTTCTATTGTAGTAATACTCAGTCACGAATTGTTTTGCCTTAAGCTTTTCTGGAACGCCTGCGTGAATCTTAGGCATCAAGCTGCCCATTGTCGAAGGTAGTCTTGTCCTGCATGTCCTGACATCAGCAGTTGAGAGGGCGACAGCTTCAAGTATTTTAATGGCGTGTTTCTATACTGTAACAAAGCCAAGAATAAATCACTTTTGTTTTCAGAAGTCTTCTTTAAAATACTTTTCACTATCCCCACTCCTCTTTCCGCAAAAGCATTAGACTGGGCATAGTTAGGGCTTCTGGTAACAATGTCAAAACAATAAGCCTTTGAAAACTCATTCAAGTCAGATGACGCGAATGGAATGTTGTCGCAAATCATTATTTCCGGAATACCAAACTTGGAAAATATGGATTTCAAATTTAGTATAACATCTTTTGATGATTTGGTTTTTAGAGAAACTAATTCTATCCAATTGGAATAAGCATCGACGACTACTACGTAGGTCATTATATCAACAAACACTCTTTGCCAGGGGATCGGGTGACTTAACAATGGCTGTTCAACATTTTTTCTGGCAAATTTTTGACAAACTTGGCAATTTTTTATATATTCTTCTATGTCCATATTTATTTGTGGCCAAATTATAGTTTGCTTAGCCCTTTCCTTCGATTTTTCTATACCCGCATGGCTTGTATGCAAAATTTCAAGCATTTCATGTCGCAGTATTTCAGGGACAACAATCCTATTATTCCATACTAGCAACCCTTCACAACTCGTAATCTCATCACGAGGGTACCTGGCTAATTCCCCTTGAACTTTTTTTGGCCATCCAGTTTTTATAAATTCCTTCAATTTTATCATCACTATATCTTCATTCATAGCATTTAAAAATCTTTCTCTCTGTCTGGTTGATATAGGAAGAGACTTATTTATTTCATTAATAGTAAAACTCTCTATATTTCCGACGTTTTGCTGGAGTACATCATCAGGAATTTCCGCTTTGTCTGACCTACAAACTGCCGCAAAATGGTTCTTCCCATTACACGGATTACATGCTTTTCCCCATGCAGGACAATTTTTAAATTTATGCTTACCCCCGCACCTATTACACTTATGATATGTGGTAATGATGAGTTGCCCATTTGTTCAGACTTTTTTGCAAGCCGGTGTACTTCCGAAGACTCTGATAGACTCTCGTTAACATCATCGCTGCGTATGTGCGCCTGTTTCTCCAAAAAAGTAAAAAGCTCTTCAATTTTTAAAAATTCCGTAGGATTGTCTTGCAATTCCCATAAATGTTTTGATTCTCTATCTATTTTATTTAATAAAGTAAAGTAAAAAGTAAAGTAATGCCTATTTATTCAGGCGGGCTTAACGTCCAACTACCAAATTAGGTGTCGTGGACGGGGGCGGAAGCACCTACTTTACATAACATTTTTTAATAAATATAAAATGTAGCAGTTACACGCTGGACTCGAGAACTGGGGCCCTCCCAGTTACAAGTCCATGCTCATAACCACTACACCAACACCCGCCCCTATTTTATTTACTAAAATGTATGTTAAAATTGAATCCCAAGTCTCCGTAACTATACCAAAACCCTTAATAGCATTCAAAACAGATCGGGATGTGTTAACTAAACTTTTTAGATCTCGACTAGACTGAGCGCTAGGCTGATCAAAAAATCGTTTAAATGACTATAAATTACGTATTTATTTTTTTGATAATTATTAATTAGAGTCTCAAGAGCTGTGTGATAATTTTGTGACGTGATCTCTAATCCAGCTATTAATTCTGGATTCGCTCGCTCTAAACATCTATCCTAAAAACTTGCTAGATCTTCCACTTCCCTTCTTGAATTTGGTAACTTTTGTTCTACTTTCTCTTATTCTTAGCTTGAGAGAAAGTATTGTGATTGTGTCAAATCTTCGAAATTGTTTTCAACAGAAATACATGTTTGTAAATCCTTGAGTACGAAAAACATTTTTAGCGCTATAATTTTAGCAATTATAAATTCCATTACATTAACATACAATTCAAAATGATGAAGCTCCATATACCAATTAATACAACATATAATTCTACCACGTTGGTAATATGAATGAAAACTGTGCATTTCGACGTAAAAGGAAATCTCCATTTTGAAGAACATTTGCCAATTATAAATGAAAACTTGAGTTTTTTTTTTTTTTAACAAAGAAATCATTATTTGAATTGTAATCTATCTTTATATGTTTAAATTTCGCTAATTAAATTATTTATTTTTCACAATAAAACAATACTTACCTACACTAATTACAAAGCCAAATAAACAATAGAAGATGTAATTCATTTTGAATGCTCTTATTCGAATGTTAATTTTATTGTGGGAATTTTATTTTTAGTATTATTTATAAATCGATATAGTTCTTTCTTTGATGCCATAACATGAAATTAATATAAATTGTTATATTTTTTTTTTTTATTAACTTATTGTTGTCATTATAAAATTGTTTATTACTTTAATTTATGTACTCTTATTATAGAAAAGATTTAATGTTCTTTTTATTAGTAGTTTTAATGTAATAATTATGTTTTAAACTGATTTATATTATAAGAAAAATTTAAAATTTCTAGGCCATTCATTAACCAGTGAATGATTAAATTATTTTTTTCCAAATAAACTATAATTTATTAAAAAATATAGTGTGTAACATTCACAAGTCATTCTCCTATTCCAAGTATTATAAATTAATAATAAATTGCTTCAAACAGAGGATTACTTTTAGAGCAAAAGATTCATCCGTATATAACTATATTGCGTTCTAGACAAATTTTCCAAATAAAAATAATAGACATTAGTTAAGTAGTAAAGCAGATTATCACGGAAAATATCTCTGATGATATAGTTGGAGCATATTTGAGGACACTGCGAAAAGTGAAATCTAAAATGTTCGCAATAAGCAGAACTTTGTAACTAAAGGTTACATAAGTTTGAGCGTCATTCAGTTTTTCGTTATTTAAGCTCACCCACCATACACATACAAATATATCTACATACTTATATATACATATACTTGTATACATACACAGAAACACACACACACACACACACACACACACACACACACACACATGCTACACACATACACCGAGATACAAATCATTCGCTAAAAATAATTTTTCGTATTCAGTCCCTCTTTTGAATATGATGCAATTATGGTGAAAATACAATTTTGCAAATTTGTCATAATCGCAATAGAGAGAAACACTTTATTGTAAACAAAACAAATTTACAACAGGGAGATATTTTGGAGACCAATAGAGGTGTTAATGCAATATACAATGTATTTATCCACAATAAGATATACATAAGTAATAATTAGAATTAAATAAAATAATCCACTCAGAATACATACTAACTATAACTTGTCTACTGACTACTTGGTTACTGACTATAATGTGTCAACAGAATTCCCTCAACCAGAGAGTCAGTCTGGTCGGTTCAATACCGATTTCGTCAGAAAAATGAAAAGCCCTTTTCGGGATTACTCTTCTCGAGGCGAACCATAACCCTCGGTTCACCACTTCAAAGTCCTTCTCTCGAAATCTCTCACTGTATTTCTCCCGAAATATTTAATGCACTTCTCATATATCTTTTTCTTTTCAGCTGCTATTTTGTCTGTTTGATCTTTAACATTGCTCTCAAAGCGAACAGTCGGAACTATAATATATGCTCGCTTACTATTCTCTTCGAAAGCAATTATCTAGGCCTATCGTGACGAGCCGTCATCGTCTATTCCATAGACCTCCTCAAAACAGATTCGTGAAGCCTTTCACCAGAAGCAAGTTATGAATAGAATTTCCCAGCACATGCTAGTGTTTCGTTCTCTCTACCTCATCTGCGGCAGAGAGGTTCATGTTCTTCTGCTGACTGGTCGGTAACTCAGGAACACCATGGAGCGGAGCAAAGTTAATGTTTAGCTTTAAATCATTAACCCATTCAGATCCCTGCGAGATCTGCTTATCGCAGATGACACGATTAAAAGTAAAATACCAATTAATGTCAGTTAGATTAAGATACTAATTTTAGACAATTTACTGTAACCATGGTAATTTCTAAACATGGCTAAATAAATGATTGAAAAAAGAAAAAATATTGTATAATTGAGTGAAGTACATACAAGCAATACCGGCTCATCGGCAGCTTCCCGGGGGGTCAGGTGGCGGAGCCCTTGTAGTAAATAAATGAATATTTACATCACAGCTATTTAATTTAAGAAAAACCTGTGAGTGTGAAAACACACGATTAAAAACAGATAAATTGCCGATAAATATTCAATTACCGGTAAAAATATTACTGGTGATCGTACCGGAGAAGTCGTTTTTCTTCCACGCATTAAATTGGCAGGGATGGTATCCCGGATTTCCAAGAACCGGTTCTCTAAAGGCAGGTAATATTTAAGAACCTATTCTGTTTATTGTTCTTCTCTCTGAGAATGGAAGCAAATCACTTTTTGGTTTTGTGACCTTTTTTCACACCAAAAAATTGTTTACGACAAGAAATTTTGCATACACCCCCACACAGAAAAGTGCAACAGCGCACATGCGCACTGCGATGTACTTTATACTTTCCGACTTATGGATGAAAAACAAATCATTTTTATAATTAAAAAAAAAAAAATGTATTTATTTGGCAAGATATTTCCATATTGGCATTCTATTCTTATCATATTACATATCTTATTTTATGCTATTTGACTCTAGCGTCATCAGCTGTGTTGCGATTTCTTACACACATTCGAGCTGAGTTGCTGCAGTCCCGACGATCCAATGGAAGTCCTATCAAATTTATTACTAGAAGATTTGCCACGTTTTTCACTTCGAGGCGATTTCTTTCGTCCGAATAAATAGTGTTCATTACAGAAAACCCTCGTTCAGCCTGTGCGGAATTTACAACAATGATCCTTAATCATAACTTATCTTAATCCCTCAACTTTCATCGCGCATATCACACGCTGAAAGTGTAGTGCGCATGTGTTCAAATCGTATGTCTTCTATCGTATTATGGAGTTATTCTAGGAAAAGCATTGAACTCATTCTATTAAAAAAGACTCAAATAATGTAGATTATTGGAAACAACTAAATAATTTGTTCATTCAACTCTTTTTCAGGGGAATATACATACACTTTATTTTCCGATAATTTAACAATCGATTTCCTTTTTTTTTTTTAACTTTAAGAACCGGTGCAAATCTGTTCGATATCATCACTGGAAACAGGTGATACCAATAGAACATGTAGAACATTTGTTCTACACTGACCACAATTCCTTATAGTTTTAGCATTTGCTCTAACTATTAATAAGTCTCAAGGACAGAGTATTGATCAGTGGAAGAACACGAACTAGCCACGGACAATTATATATTATAATAATGTTGTGTATATATGTGTGTAGTATGTATATAATTGTGTTGTGACATGTCGTTCAATATAAGAAATAAAATCAGACATTTTCCGCGGTAGCCTGCTTCATTTTGTGGTCATCGACCGGTTTCGGGCGTTCGCCCATCTTCAGGATGCGCTTTTCAGACAGTGTGCCAACACAGACTCGTACAGAGACTTAGTTTCACACTAACTGAGGTGTATGTTTAAAATACTAAACTCTTAAACTAGGTAAAGGGATGTGGCCAGATGGGTGGGAAACACGTGTTTGGGTTGTTAAAGGGCAAATTCTTTTCTTACAGTGGACGCGGGGGTCTAATGTTTAAACTCTGTTGTTGGAGGGAGACTTACTTTACAATTAACTAACCAAAATATTAAGAATATACAAAAAATAAAAAATAAGATACACAAAATAAATCTAAACAAAATTAAACAACGATTAAACTAACATTTTAAAATTCATTCATTCGTTTAAAACTGAACGATTTTTTATATAATTAAGTTAAGTTTTCCAGTTCCAAAGAATTAAGAAATGCCAGTCATTCTTTCTCTTTTTCACGCAACCCTCACATGCTCGCAAGCATGTATACAGCAAAGTTGACTCAAATTACGCCAATCACCTAAAAACTAACAAACACAAACCCGATGACATACCGACCACGATGAAACTAATACACTCTGGCCACAAAGGACGACGACTTGACATAGTAGAACTTAGCTCTTAGACCACGCCCACTTACCCCCACCCCTCTGCAACTGACCAATCAGCGATTTCGACCAACTCCTAAGCCACGCCCCCTTTCCCCCACTTCTTAAAATCAACCAATCAGCGATTTCGACTAGCTCCTAAGCCACGCCTCTTACTCCCACCACCTTTAGGCCACGCCCACTTCCCCACTCTATAAACCAAGATGGCGGCTATGTGACGTCATTAAGGTCTTCTCAAATGCCCATTCTGGTGAGTTATAAATGTACTACCCTGTATGACGTCACACCACAGCTAACCAAATTTTGAGCCTTTATTTACATCAATTCTGCGCACGCGCAATTGCCTTCTAGGTGCTGGCCGAACATTGCCGAAAATAACCGAACTAATTTTTTTCTGAAACAGACATTTTTGTTCTTACAGGCACGTAATAAAACATATTTGATGACGTCACTCCATTGCTAAACTTAATTCTATTATACTGAGCATGTTAAAGCCTGTCTATTTCATATTCTCGCCAAAACTTAAAAAAAAAATACTAGATTTGTACGTATTGCGTCATACCATGCAACATGACATATCTCAACTTGTTCATTTTAATTTATCTCTTACTCTTGCTTAAAACATCAAAAAAATACTTGATTTGTACAAACTTGCAACATAAAATGTCTCAACATGACGTCACACCACTGCTAACTTAATTGTATTATACTGAGCATGTTATAGCGTGTCTATTCTCGCTAAAACATGGAAAAATACTAGATTTGTTCGTATTGCGTCATACCGTGCAACATGACATGTCTCAGCATGTTCATTTTAATTTATTTCTTACTTTTGCTAAAACATCGAAAATAATAAAATACTAGATTTGTACAAACGTGCAACATGACATGTCTCAACTTGTTCATTTTAATTTATTTCTTACTCTTGCTAAAACATCAACAAAATACTTGATTTGTACAAACTTGCAACAGAAAATGCCTCAACATATGTATTCACTTATTAAAGTGGACTTTTAACTTGTCCATATATATATATATAAAAATATATCTCATCGTATTGATTTATTAAATTGGACTTTGAGCTTGTCCAGTATGAATAACATTTTGCAAGTTCCACCGTGCGCGTTTCACTTAACACACAGGGTAGGTGACGTCATTCTCATCACACATCGCTCAACATGTCGTATCAACTTACCTCTTACTCTTGTTAAAATATGGGAAAATAAATAGTGAGTCATACTTGAGTTATTGTATTATTTATTTAATGTATTACATACATTATTTACAGTTTTACATATGAAGTAAAATTATACTTAATCTAGGAATAAAAGACATTTTGCAACAGGACATGTCCTTAACTTGTTCATATCAATATTCTTCTTACAATTGTCCAAACCTGGAGAAATATTAGATTTGTACCTTTTTTAGTTCGGCATTATGCCTTAAGCCTCTTCACCGCGTCAAGGTAAAGGTACATCGAAGAGGTTATTTTTTTTATTTTTTTTTTATTTAATAGTTACAAATACAATGAAATTGAAACAGAAAAAATGAAGTAATCTTTAATGACAAACTAAAAGAATTTTCTCAAAATAAATAAAAGAACTTTCCACAATATTATAAAACCAAAAAAAAAAAAAATTGTTCAGACATGCCATTCAAAGTTTGGGGGTGTTTCCACCACGCCAGTGACTTCATTTAGGGCTTAGGGTGTTTCCACCACGCCATTGACGTGGAATATTCAAAACACAATTTAAATGAAACGTAAGTCATGTCGTCTTTCCTTCATACCCAGTAAACTAATGAAACAAATTCTGTATCATCGTTATTGTAGCGGTCGATAAACTCCAATGACAATTCAAATCGCTGCGGTAAAAATATTTTCAGCTTCGCCAAACAAGCTACAGTTCTATCTCCATACTTGGTTTTAACCCTTTCAAGATGGACAATAATGTATGGCTCACCAACAACAAGTTCTGTCAGAGGACAAAAAGTCCGTTTCTCATTTAGCTCACTCAGCACTTTTTGGAATTCCATCTTAAGATGTGCACAACACAAGTTATAATAATGAACTAATGAAGAGCAGTAGAGCTTCGCCTTTATATAGATATTCTCCCCACCCTATGATGTCACTTTAACTAACCAATAGAATTGAGAGTTGTATCCCCTCCCCGCCCAAATCTTGCATCATAAATGAAAAGAACCTGTCTCTACATGATCGATACCCTATATTTTGTTTTCCTGTTAAACTAAGCATGCCAGAACCTGTCCAACAGCATATCGTAACCTATTCTGTCAAGTCAAACATGTCGGAACTTGCATGTACCTCTCTTAGTTCGGCGTATTTTGCCTAAAAATTCAGGCAATATCTAGAAGGCTACCACTTCACAGTCATTACCCACCATGCCAGCCTAAAATGGCTTGCTAACCTTAAGAATCCCTCAGGAAGGTTAGCGAGGTGGGCGCTAGAATTACAGGGTTACAATTTCGACGTTGTATACAGGAAAGGCTCCGCTCACTCTGTTCCTGACTTTCTCTCTCGACTCTCTCCAGATGAAACCTATCCCGAGGTGGAAGTTCTAATTGTTGGGTCGCCTGTTCCAATCGCTGATCCTTGGTTTACAACCAAAATGAAGAGAGTGCGCGAAAAGCCACAGGATTTACCAGATTGGAAAATAGAAGGCAACAATCTGTATCACCACGTTTTGCCGGATGACTCCTGTGTTCAAGAAGATGAGTCTCTGGCATGGAAGCTGGTAATTCCCAAAGACCAGGTTCCTAAGATCCTGCAAGAAAATCATGATAGACCAGATGCTGGACATCTTGGAATCGAAAAGACCCATCATAGAATAGCTCGCTTGTACTACTGGCCTGGTATGTACAAGGACATTGCAAAGTATATCAAGCGCTGCAAGACATGCCAATTGGTTAAGCCCATTCAACGATTGCCTCAAGGGAAATGAACACTAAGACCTACACAAAACCATGGGATATCGTAGGCGCCGATATTATGGGTCCGCTACCTCGTTCATCCAGTGGCTACTCATTTCTATTGATCTTTATTGATACCTTTACTAAATGGGCAGAAATTATTCCTCTTCGAATGGCCAATGCACAGAACGTCTGCCGAGCTTTCCGCCAGTTTGTAGTATATCGATGGGGAACACCGCGCATACTCCATACGGATAATGGCACTCCCTTTATCAACCGACTACTGGAAACTCTTGCGAATAGTCTAGGGGTCAAGTTAAGTCGGACACCTCCATACTGGCCACAAGCTAACCCAGTAGAACGCACCAACCGAGTAGTCAAGACTATCATCACATCATACCTCAAGGGACAACACAAGAAGTGGGACCAATATCTTCCCGAACTAATGTTTGCTTTAAACAGTTCCTGGCATAGTTCAGCTGAATCAACGCCAGCGTACCTTAATTTTGGCCGTGAGCTACTACCTCCCCAGACTCATTATAATCATAGTAAACAGGGTGACAAATCCGAACCTCCATACATAGGTATATGGTCCAAACATATGGCTAGGTTAGGTGAATTTAGGAAGTTAGTGGAGGCTAAATTATGTAATGCCTCTGCCAGACAGGCGCATTATTATAACTTACGTAGGCGTGATCCAAAATTTAAGGAAGGAGATTTAGTCCTTAGACAAGCTCATCCCCTTTCTTCTGGCGAGCGGGGATTCGCTCGTAAACTGGCCCCTAAGTATGAGGGACCGTTCCGCATTGTAGAAGAAAGGTCTACTACCAACACCTACAATCTCAGTACGATGGATGGCAACCCAGCTGGTTTCAGTCACGCCTCTCAGCTCAAGCCGTTTTGTGAGGATTGGCCGCGTGAGGGGTCTCACGCTCCCGAAGAAGGAGAGGTGTAAGCAGACTTTGCCCTATAACGGTGAGCTAGCCAGAGAGAATAAGGGAGGGGCTCACTCTCTTCTCTCGCTTGCCACTGTGTGTATCTATATTTTTCCGTTCTCTACTCATTGTAAATTATACCTTTCTTATTTGTTCCTTTAAATAGTTTTTAAATATAGTTAATGTTTAATAGAAGATTTACTTTGTGGTTAATTAAGAACCTGCCCCACTCTCC
>JAAEAF010005048.1:0-82804 GCA_011037195.1 Triatoma infestans | reverse complement strand
GGGAAATAGATCCAGATTGGGTATAATTGTGGAAAAGCCAATGAGTCCTCAATACTGGATGCACCCAGCTACAGTATCTAAAATGCAGATGGTAGAGACAATGAATGGAGAATATTTCTCCATCTACACAGATGGAAGCAAAAGCGGGGAAAATGTTGGATATGTTTTTGTGGCTTATCTGCGTGGCGAGATCATCTCGGAAGAGCGCTTTCAGCTAAATGAGTTCTGTTCTAATAATCAGGCAAAGCAACTGGCAATATTGAAATCACTAGGAATGGATATTATTGAAATGATGCCAGCTAAAGCAGTAATTTATAGTGACAGCCAGGTTGTTCTGGACTGCATTAAAAATGGCCGCAATAGCTTGCCTTTAATAAACAAAAGTTAGAGAAAAACTGAAATCTCTTGAAAATAATGGGTTCAGTGTTGGTTTTACATGGGTCAAATCTCATGTTGATAGAGAAGGCAATGGAAAAAGCAGATAAGCTCGCCAAACAGGCTGCAATGGATTTTCGCCATCCTGAGATATACGTACACGTCAATTCCATGGACTTACGTTCATAGGAAACTAGTGGCAGATAGTATACGAGAATGGGAGAGGCTCTGGATAGTCGAGTGTGAGTGTATGAGTTTTTCATACCATTCTTTTGAATCTCTATAATATGCTACTGAGTGCCATCTCTAAATTTTCTCATTTGAGTTGCACCCAAAAAATAAATTTTCATCTCAACTCGAAATCTGACTTTTATAATAATTTGATCGGTGTTTATGTTGTGTGTGTCCAATATATCTGAAAGCATAATATTCAATACCAAAATTCTTCAAAATTGAATTTGAAATCCTCTGGGTAACAGAAAAGAACCCAGCAACCACACCCGAAATAATGTTCTTTTAATAACCAGTTTTCTGGGGAAATGTATGAAATAAAAGGGAAAATTTCATTTTAAGTTTAATGAAAAATCATTAGAGCTGACTTTGAGAAAACTCCGAAATAGCTCAGAAAGTGATGATTCGGTAAAACTAGGAATTTTTTGTTAATCAATCAATATTCTGCGTGTTGTTGTGATTGTTCCGCAGAAGTGGGAAGCATCACCAGATATTTTCCTTTGTAGCCTGCCTGCGTTCGCCTATTATCATCAAAATATTCTTCGAACTTAGAAATGTAGGTAACAAAATAGAATTTCAATGGGTAAAATCTTTTGATACACACACACACACACACACACACACACAAAGAGGCATTTGCACTTCTCCCTGAACAACTTTAATATTACATATTATTTGAGGAATATTGTATATTTGAATATTGTGAATATATTGTAATGTGTACATAGTGCACATGAAGAGTACATAGTACAAGTTTATTATGAAGGAGTACGTACATAGCATCACCGACTGGTGGGGGAGGGGAAGGCGACAAACATAGGCCTAGCGAATAGTAAGGCCTAGGCCGGCAAAGTGTGTACTACTGTGTTACACAATTAATAATAATAGATATTTTAACAAGAGTGACGTCACTGATAAGAAGGAGGCTAGAGACTATTTAGCGGCGCAACCAGAAAAGTATTCTCAGAACACCGGTGAGTTTAGTGTTGGTGAAGGCCGAGAGTGATACAGAGCGAAGTGAGACAGCCGGACAAGAAGACTTTTCTTTATCACTTGCAGATTGGTGAAAGAGAGCGAATACGAACAAATGAACTTATAGTACGTTATTTCTGTGAGGGGTTTTCTTTAGTTAATCATATAATGATGTTTGGCCATTTTCCTGATATATGGGAGACCGCCAAAATAATTGTTATCCCTAAACCGTTCAGGATCCACCCTTACTTAGTAGTTACCGACCGATCTCTTTACTTCCTTTTCTTAGTAAACTGACTGAGAACATTATCTTCAAGCGGCTCATCTCATTCACATACAGCTATGGCTTTGATAGATGTAGAAAAAGCCTTCGATTGTGTTTGGCATGATGGCCTTATCTACAAATTATTCCAATACAATTTGCCCAGATATTTAATTTATTTTGTCAAAAGCTATATAACTGATAGAAAATTCCGTGTTGCTCTCGGTAGTTCTTTTTCAGGGGAAAGGTCAATTGCAGCTGGTGTTTCCCAAGGCTCGGTGCTGGGGCCAACACTGTTCAATATTTTTATCAATGACCTAGCTAAATTAAAGTTAAAATCAAACTGCTGTCTATTCGCTGACGATACTACCTACACCATATCCTCTTTCCGAGTTGACACAATAGCCAACCCATTTGTCCATTGCCGTTCAAAAAAGCTTTGATTACTTTAAAAAAAAAATGGAGAATTAGGCCAAATAATACTAAGACAGAAGCAATTTTATTTACACGCAGGAGGTCACACTGACCCACTTTGTCAAAGTTAATGGAAATACCCTTCCTTGGACCAAAGAAATTAAATACCTCGGTCTGGTGTTAGACGCAAAGGTGACGTTCACAGAACATGTTAATACAGTAAGTGACAAATCTGTAGGCATCATGTGCTGCAGCCTATTTCCACTCTTAAGCAGAAATTCTAACTTGAATTTTCTGAACAAAAAATTAATATATTATCAGTACATACGTTCAATTTTATTATACGCGGCTCCTGTATGGTCAAACACTTGTCCTACTAATTATGGAAAATTACAAAGAATCCAAAAACAAATATCTCAGATTGGTTGGATCTTGTCCCAGATGGACACCTATCGATTATATTGCATGTTACACTTGATATTGCTAGCGTATCAACTTTTATTTATAATCTTACACAAAAGTTCATCACCTCTTGTGAAAAACAGTCTTTATGCTTATATAGTAAACATGGTTAACTACAATCTAAATTCCTTGAATTATAAAAAATATATGCATAAGAGGCTTAAGCATATTCTGCTTTAATTTATTGTGTATATAAGGTTTTTTTTAGTTAATTTTTTTCCTTATATAATCTATTAATAATTCTATATAATTTATTAATAATTTTAATTTGTTTAAATATGAAAACTTGTAGAATGTATATAGGAACAGAAGCTTGAAACCACTTTCTTTCAGTTGTATTGTTTTATTATGATTTTATTTTTAAATAAACTTATTCTATTTTATTCTTTACTTAAAAATTAATTGTATTATTTTGATGTCTGTGTAGCCTGTTTATGTAAATAGAAAGTAAGAATAGCGTAAAGTTAGCAAATTAAGTATTTATAATAGTTGTGACGTATTGTGAATGTGTGTATGTATGTCAGTCGGTAAGATATCTTGCAAGCTATTAATTATGGGTTATTTATAAGGCAGTATAGTTATATTTATTTTCAATTAGAGGTTAGAGTGTTTATTAGTATTGTCATAGAAATTAATAAATTTTGTATTTTACTTTATTAGTTGTCCGCCCATTCCCCTCTTCCTGATACCAAGAGATTACAATATATGCATAAAGCATATGCTGAATTAAACAAATTCTTCAATAATTATTAGAGTTGTAGTAGGCTATTATACAAAAAAAAAAAAGGTTCACTAAAAGAATAAAATAAAATATAAAAAAAAAATAAAAAATAAAAAAAAAATAACAGTTTTTGCATTGTTGGTGAAAAAAATGATAATTCAATATGAATTATTTACGATCTTAACTTCCATAAATTAAGCAGAAAATTTGTTGGCCATATGAACCATTCGCTTCTTAGAAGCTGTGCGATATTATTGTTGAAGAGAATCAGAAAAAAGAAAAAAAAAAGAAAGGATGCTAAGAGATGTAGAAAAGTGTAGAAAAACTATTATTATAGTGGATAGTAAAGAAATATCCTGACAATTTTTTGGCACTTTTCCTATATGATAGTTTTTTTTTTTTATTTTACTTTATTCTTTTCCATTTTTTACTAACACAAATAATATTATAAAGGCTGTTAACAATAGGATTTTATTGGCTAAGTCAAGCAATGAAGATATAAGATTTCTTACATACTAGGTGAATGAATATAAAGCATATTTATAGAAATGAAGATATGGAGAATTGGATAAAGTCACTATAGTGAAGGTAGGTTAAATGGATTTTTTTGGGGGAGGTTTTATCAGAATGAATTGGGTTGGAAAAGATTTTCACTATGAAAGGGCCACGGAACTTAAAAGCATAGAATAGCAGCTCTCTTTATTTACAAACTGTGTTACTATACACATTATGCAGATAAGTTAGTGGTGGGTCATTATCACAGTAGAACAAAAAAATTTAATTAAGAACTATTTTTAGAATCTTATTTATAATATTTTTTCACTTTACAATTTATTAAACATATTAGAAGTTATTTCTTGTTGGATTTTAATAATATTTTCAATCTTGTTGCTATGTTTTAGAGTGGCAAGCATTATGTGCGCGCATTCCATAAATAGAAAACAACGCAAATTATTTACAAATTAAAATTACACTGCAATTATTAGAGAAATGCACGGATCTTGGGGGGGGCCAGTGAGACTGCAGAACTGAGTTGAGTTGCTGGGACACACACAACGTTCTCATCAATCACGAAGACATTGGAAACAAACATTTAACATCGAGAAATATATATATACTCCGATGTATAACCGATAATTGCCAAAAAAAAATACGTTCGGTAAATTCGGTAAACGAAAATCCATACTAGAAATTTTTATGTAGAAAATATTGGTGTTTATAGATATTTAAAAAGGCTAAAGGGACATTGAAAATAAAAAAAACAGGGAAGTGTATGCAACAATATAACAACCCTAATTAGTAATTTTATATGAGATATATTTTTTGTTTAATTTTAATTTATAAACTTTCTTGGGTTTGAGAGCCGCTGTAAATCGTACACAAAGCGCTAGTTATAGTTAGCATATGTGATTTGTGCTCTGCAGTTTTTTGGGATTTTTAAAGGTTTAAAATCTTTACAATCAATGTTTTTCTTAAAGAGTAAGTAAATATCTCCTTTTTTTTAATATTTAAAATAATAATATGTAAATTTCACGTATTTTTTAAATTAATAGCAATTTTGAATACACCACATTATGACAGGATATTAATGCAATATTATTGTAAAAAAAATTAAAATTTGAACCTTAAAATAAATTTTTGCTGCTAACAACTGTTTTAAAATATAAATACAAATATTTATTACAAGATTCTAATATTATGCCTTAAGATTCTGCAAATATATATTATTCTAACAGGGGCGGTGTTGGTGTAGTGGTTATGAGCGTGGACTTGTAAGTGGGAGGACCCCAGTTCGAGTCCAGCGTATAACTGCTAAATTTTATATTTGTTTAAAAAATGTTAATAGTAAAGTAGGTGCTTCCGCCCCCGTCCACGACACCTAATTTGGTAGTTGGACGTTAAGCCCGCCTGAAAAAATAGGCATTACTTTACTTACTTTACTTTATATTATTCTAACAAATTATTTTTATGTATTATTACAAAAAAACATACAAAATATGTATTATTCTAAAAAAAAAAATCACCGTATTTTAATTTTCATTTACCGAATTTCCGGTAAATGGAAAAGTCGGTAAATTTACAATCCTTAATATGTATAGTCTATAATATACTTGCTTTAACGTTTAGATAACACTAAGTTGTCATATCAAAGGCACTTCTTAAATTTTTAAGGGAGAAAAGCATGTCTACATCCCAATACTGTATCTCTGTATCTTGGAAGAGGGTACATATAAGTAGAGGCCTTCCGTCAACCACAGTTGTGGTGATTAATTATCCCCAAAGAATCTACAATTATGGACGCCCCTATACTCCTCAAAATTCTTCTGATCAATGCCTTTGACCCAAACCAAAGTCCACGGACCTGAAATTCTCTTTCTCCAAATTGCTCCCTGAATTTTTCCCGGTACGAGGGGATACAGTTTTCGTATATGGACTTCTTCTCGATGTGAATGTTCATGGCTTAGTGCTCATAATTATTTTCATACCGCACTATAGGGTCAATTATCACTGCTTCCATTGATCCTTTTTTTTTAAATGCTACGATATATGCATACCTTGTTGATCCCTCGGTGTCAATGCCATATACACCTCCTCGCAACATTCATATCGTTTATCATTTAGAAGCTCTATCAGTGTGTGCTTTATCCGGTGGTAACGTTGAGTGACAAGAAGCATGTTATTCGGACAATTGCCTAGCAGGTGAGCTGGTGTTTCAGACTCTCGGCCGCATTTGCGGCAGAGGGGTCCAACATCTACTGCCACTTGGTTGCCAACACCAGGAACACCATGAAGGGGAGCGTAATTCCTGAGATAGTAAATCGTTATTTGTTTGATAAACAAAGTTTTACAAAATCAATCAGGTTTTCCCATATCAGAGTTTGTGAATTTTGTAAAATCACTGTACATTCGGTTAAACTGTTGTTATACCTGTTGATAATGTGACGATTATTCCACAGAAATCAATAGCTAAATTTTATTGAGAGTAAAATGATTTTTTTAATCATTAATCTCTAGGTCATTAAAAGTATCCAGTATTGTAAAAAACAAAACAAAAAAAATAAAATAAAATTTGATGTTAAACATTTATACAACTTTCTCTTAATACAGTTTACAGCATTATATATGACAAATTTTTCTTGGAAATTATAATTTTACTTTCTCTTACTCCTAGTAAGAGGAAGCATTGTAATCGTGTCAAATTTTCGATTTAGATTTTTCACCGGAAATATCCGTAGGTGCTCTGAGTCCAAAAAAAGTGGTTTTTCCAAATGGTGTGTATGTGTGTGTGTGTGTGTGTGTGTGTGTGTGTATGTATGTATGTGTGTGTATGTATTTGGCAGCATAGCTCAAAAACGAAAACGGTAGAAAGTTGAAACATGATATTCCATTTAGGTATCACCATGGGATCTGACAGTATGTTATCTATCAAAATTCCTCCTCCGGAAGTACCACTTTACTAGTTGTTTTTTTTTTTACTTTTTTGCGATTTTTTCAAAAATGGCTCGGACAATTTTCTTCAAACTTGTTATATCAACTACATATGCAAGGAACTACAACTTTTATTTGAAACATTTCTCCGGAAAAATTCATTTAACGGCAATTTTGTGGTAGTTTGATGGGGTTAGATTTTCATCTAAAATGCTCTTTCAGTTTATTAGACAATATTCTGTCATCTAAATAATGTTTATTAGAATTAAATGTGTTGTTGAAATTCCGAGTTTAAAAAAAATCAGATGACTGCAGGAAGACCGCTATCACTTTACCATTTTACTAAATAATTTTTTCACTTTTTTGAAGATTTTCTAAAAAGTGGCTCCGACGATTTTCTTGAAACTTCGTGTATAATCTAAACATATAAAGATCTACAAGTTTTATTTAAAACTGTTCTCTGGGAAAATTCATTAAAGGGCACTTTCGGATGAAAGGTGAGGTTAGGTTTTTCTCTAAAGACCGGATATCATTTGGCAGTATCTCTTGCTGAATGGGCCACAGACTTCCGGACTGGGGTTTATGTTATTCTTTGTTGTGTCTTGGATGAGAAGGCACGTAACACTAACTAAAAAGGTGTTTGTATCTGCTCGGACAGCCAAGCTGCGCTGAAGGCGCTGAGTTCATATGTCTTCACTTCCAGGTTGGTGTTAGAATGTTCTAAAAGATTGGAAGAGCTTTCTTCTCTGAAGGATGTTCTTCTAGTCTGGGTGTCAGGTCACATGGGAATTTTTGGGAATGTGGAGTTGGATAGGTTTGCCAAATTAGACGGCTCACTTCCATTCATTGGTCCCGAGCCTGCTGTTGGCGTGTCTTTTGGCACATGTCTGTCAGGCTTCCAGACATGGAAAGCTTCACAGTATTCATCCTTATGGATGAGCTCAGTTGGTTTTCGGCAGCCCAAAATGCTCATCGGGGGTCAGGACAAGGCTATTAGTGAGTCGTTGCGTGTTTTTCACAGAACTCTCTCAGGCATCTGGTTGGATTTCTTACTGGACATTATGGTTTAAGGAGACCTCTCTACATAATGGGGCTCATGCTGGATCCAAGTCTGTGAGACAGAGGAGGAAACACCTTTCCATCTTATGACTGATTGCCTCGGTTGTGAGGAAATTAGGTTCAGGACCTTTGGTCGGAATAGGATGTCTGTGGAAGAGATTAGGCTATTTCCGCTTAAGGTTATTGTCCGATTTATTTGGATTGCGGTGAATCTTAGATGGATTAGATCCGGGTCTGGATTTTTTGTTCTAGACCCGGTTTGTTGTTGTTTTTCTTGGGTAGCTATATGGGCCCACTGAGGCTTTGGATAGCGTAGGGTTTGGTCCTTCCCCACAGACAAATAATAGGTTTTTCTCTAAAATTTCAAGGAAATCAGTAAACCGGAAGTGCCGCTTTTACTGAACAGTTTTTTTTTGCAGTTTTCGACGAATTTCATTAAATTTAATACACTTAACTATAAAATTTGTCAATTATAATTTTGAGAAGTGGAATAAGAGAAAGTTGTGTGAATGTTTCACACCAGATTTTTTTTTTTCAATTTCATATCAATGAGAAAATTTAAATTTTTATTTGAGATAAGCTTAAACCACCTTTTCACCCCCTTAAACTTCTTTAAATAAATTTTCTCGCGGTAATTTTTAAACAATATGTCCCCGTATACGTAGTATATCAAATTTAAAGAAATTTTGTCGGTATTTTTATGGAGAAAAACGCATTTCCGATCAACCGATTTTCTTCGAACTCGGAATTTTTTACGAACATGTTTAATTCTAATTAATATTATTGACATATTAGAATTATTGTATAAAAAAAATAAACTGAAATAACACTTTATAAAGAAAATGTCATCCTCTCACATTTTGTCGATTTTGAGCTATGCTGTTCACACACACCATTGCTATATTTCCGGTGAAAACTTGATATCGAAAATTTGACACGATTATAATACTTCCTCTTACTAGGAGTAAGAGAAAGTAATACAAAAATTACTTTAAAATTCTAGACATTACAGAAGATAATAACGGAGAAACAAAAAAAAATATATAAATAAACAAGTAAAATCAATGCAAAAAATACTTACATAAATAATAATAATAATAATTAAAACATGACCATTAACATTAAACATTTAACAAACTACAACTGGGTAAACTCTAAAACACATATTAATACAATGAGTATAATAAAATGAATAATGAAAGAATATGGAAGAAAGTATGTTGGGAGAGGTATGGAGGGATTGGTTTTCCCTCTTTCTTTTTAATTCTATTTACAGCACATCCTACCCCTCTTTATATAAATGGCTTTTACTACCCATTTTATATTAATTGTACTTATGTGTATTTTGGAGTTTACCCAGTTATATAGTTATTGAATGTTATGTGTTGAGGTAATGTTATTTTTACTATTATTATTATTATTATTTATGTAAGTACTTTTTGCATTGATTTTACATGTTTATTTATTTATTTTTTGTGTCTCTGTTATGGTCTTTTGTAATGTTTAGTTATTCTAAAAGAACCCTATGTATTTTTATTATTAGGCATTGAGAAAGACAACCATATATTTGTCAAAACGTTGGCAAAATTAAAGTGCTATTTTGTTTTCTAACATCGAACCTCAGCAGCGACCGCTCTAGCGGCGGGTAACCCGGACATTTATGTGGGCACTATTTTGGCTGTAAGTGTGAGAAAAAGATTGATGTATTAAATATTCAAGTAGTAGAAAATTTCACTAATCGATTTTTTCGTTCGCTAAAAATTTACAGTGCGTAGCGAATTTATATTGTTTATATCTATGAGCTAAAAATATTTACATTATTATTGGAAAATTAACGCAGAATTTGTAAAGGACGCAGCTTGAACTTGTTTGAACATGCATATCTTCTCTGAACAGACGATACTATTAGCACGCGAGCAGAGCGCTGCTTCAGCTTGTGTTTGAACATGCATAGATTTTTGTCAAAACAAGAAGAATATATATATATATATATATTCTTAAGGGGCGGCAATTTGTCTTTTTGTCCTGGGCGACGTAACCGCTAAAGCGGGCGCTGATCTCAGTAGTTTCTTCTACTATATAATTGGAGTCAGAAGAAGAGAGAATTAGAGAGAACGAGTTTTTAGAGAAATCGACTAGAATATGTGCTGAACACTGTGTAATGCAAGAACACACAGACTGCATTAGGGCTTTACAATAGAAGTTAGATAGCGAAAGATATAGACTGAGTGATGAGAAAGGTAATAGTAGGTTGCTGGGCGTTAACTTTTGAAAAAACTGTTCCCTCGGCTGTATATATACAGAGTCTCCCACTCTAGTCTGGCCTAAATAGCGACTAACTAGAATGTCAATTTTGTATTTCTCTCTGATCTGCTGATATATATATAGATATATATATATATATACAGAGAGAGAGAAAATGAGTGATGAGAAACTAGTAGATAAGTTGCTGACTGGTTGTAAACTCGTCGTAAACTGTTCCAAAACTGTTACTGCTATCCTTTATTTATATGAATTGGACCTAAGTGGGGGAGTAACTAAATTTGATTTGATTCATTTAATGGGCTTCTCCGCTCTTCAGATCCTATGAATAGCTTAACATTACAACTATATTAAGAATAATGTTTAAGTAGAATCCCATAAATACTTTTAATTTATATTAATATTATGGTAGATGGTACAAGCACACATTTTACTGAAGTGGTTCTTTAGAGGAAATCTAAACTCCAGCGTTGCCCCAGAATCTCCAAAACAATTAGTTTTCCTTGAGTAATGTTTCTAATAAATGTGATAGGTATTTATGTATGCAGATACACAGATCATTCCTAGAAACATTTTTTTTTTTGTTTGGAACTCAGAGGACCTCAATTCAAACATTTCCGGTGATAAAGTAATTTCAACAAATTGACAAAATCGCAATAGTAAGTAAAAGTAATAAAACGATATTGTTTCGATTGCCCCCTCCCCCCCCTTTGAGCTGCCCAGAGATAGATATATAGATATAATTATTTATTCCAAGCGAGATTAACAAAATAATTAGAGTTATTTTAAATTATTATTTGTCAATAATTTTTTTTTTTGTATTCCAAATATAAGAAGAGTAATGTTATTCCAAAGATATTATATTTATCTATGAGAGGATAAAAAAGAAAATATGGTTAATGATTTTCAATTTGTCTCTCTCAGAAGACACATGGATTGGGGGCGAGAATAAAAAAGATGGATCAGTATGGAATGATGGTGAATTAATATGTTTGAGAAGAGATAATGTTTGCGGGTGGGGACGGAGGAGTTAGTGATCTAATACGTCAGTAACAATCCTCTCATGGTATAGCGCAGTCTTTCTTTATCTTATAGCCTTATATCATATATATTGTATTATATCCGCCTATCTAAAAGATTTATTAAAAATAATAATAATTGTTTGCCCTTAATTCGGAGATACTACCTTTTAAAAAATTGATATTATATTTTTTTAAATAAATTCAGAATTCTGTGAAGCCAAAGATGTTGTTGACAAAGTATCGTGAGAATAATAACTGCTATTGCAATTTACATAGTTTTGATTGATTAATTATGGTTATCGTATTGATACCCAATGCCCAATTAATTAATTGAATTATAGGTTGTTTTTTTTTTTTACCCAATTACAATTTCACATAAAAACGAAAGTATGTGTATCCAAAATATAAAATATAAATGTCGCATTTCCGGTAAACCGATTTTTTTCAAAATCGTAATTTTGGCAAAGAAAATTCTTATTAGTTATTACACAGGCGACACAATCGTATAATAAAATGGCACTTTAAAGAAAACCTAACATCACCTTTCCCCCACAACCCTACTTAAATGAATTTAATTGGAAAAATGTTTTAAATGAAATGACTCATTTTATGATTTAGTTTATAAACATTGGTGCCGTTTTTTTTTTTTAAATCAAAAATGAAAATACGGGTGTGTCCGCAATGCTGGATAACATCCGGTATTTTATCCGTCTTAGCGTGCACATTGATTTTATTCCTGACCGGTTTCTGATTTTTATCCATAGTCATATCATTTCGTTGAAGTGAACTCTCTAAACGAACTTGGTGAATTTGCTCTGACGATGGATGAAAATCCGAAACCGGTCAGGAATAAAACATGCATGCTACGATGGATAAAATACCGTATATAAAATGAAAATTTTTAGTAGAGTCTACTGATTTTGGTGGACTGATTTTGACTAAAACCTTATTGTTATATACTCTGGTATTTTCTAAATACAATGGAGGTGTTGGATGGAGAGAATTGGTTTTATGGTTGATGATATAAGAAGAAGACTCGGCCAAAGTTGGTTAACTGATATATTAATAATGAGACACAGATTGCCTGGACTTTAAAAATGGATGAATGTTTGAGGTAGAGTGGTATGAGAATGACACGTAGCGATAGGATGTACTGAACTGATTTCAACTGTGTTTAACTGTTTTTCATGGACTGTCCGTCCGCTATATTTATACAGCTCCTCCCACTCTCCCACTCCAGTCCGAGAGAGTGGTTGAGCTTCTCTTGCTCTCTTGGGTTGTTGAGCTTCTCTTGCTGTTACACTAAACAAAATACCAAAATTCAGCTTTCTGCGAGTTTCCATTTTTAATTATGTTGACCATACATGCAGATCAAATTCTTAAAACATTTTTTTTTTTTTTTTTTTGGACTCAGAGGACCTCAAAACATGTATTTCCGGTGAAAATTCAATTGCTATTATTGATCAACAAGATCGCATCAATTAGTGAAACATTATAATTGTTAGAATTTCAGAAAGAGAATGATTTGTAAATATTTTGTAAGCGATTTTTTTTTACTGATATTGTCCGAATAGAGTCTTATGAAAAACTTGGAGAAAGGACGCATGTATATATATATATATACGTCCTTTCTCTTGGACTCTATTGAGCGTTATATTATATATATATATATATTAGTATTTTATTAATTTAATGATTACAATTCATACATAGAAAAAAAGATTGACAGAGAACTTATATGTAACGGCAAGAGAGAGAGAGCTAAGCCCGACCGAGAGAAAATCCGATTCTCTCTCGTACTCTCTCACTTAGGCAGGGCTAGAGTGGGGAGAACCTATATAAGCCAGTAAGAGATCTATCAATCTATCTATGAGATTCAACCATACATCGCATCGTGTCATATCTTTACTCCCACCATTTATTCTATAAAATCAGTGTAGTCCAGTGCAGTTAGTGTAAGCTTATGGCCATATTATAAGAGTGTCTTCATATCTCGTCGAGTCGTTAATATAAATGAAAAAGAAAAACAAAGCTTAGCAATGTATGTGGTTATGCAGAATTTCAATTTTAATTTATTATTTCCTAACGTAAAAAAAAAAAAAAAAAATGTAATAGAGTTACATGATTACTAAAATAAATATATCAATAATAATTATTAGCCAATAAACGAACAACCACATGAATAAAAAATAACAAAAACCGAGAGTAATTGAAATAACAAAGTATTGGATGAAAAATAGGAAGGGCGAGGCAATTATTACCTTCAGCAGAACTATGACGTATTATATCATATTATCAGCGCCAATTTATCTATGATTTATGTAGCTAGCTAACCCGACCACGTTTTTCTTCTGTGACTCAGCCTAATTTTTAGGCTTCACCTGCGTATTTTGATATTTGTTTCGATGCTTTGGAATACCCTCTCTACAATTCTTCATTTGAATGTACAATGTTGCAGAAATTAGATGGGAAGGTGATTTTCCCGTTTCCGGATTTGTAGGAGCAGTGCCGTTACCGAGTTCGAGTAATTGTCTTGAAAATATGGCAGCTGTTGGATCGTTTTGACGTTGAACTCTCATATTCGTTGTTAAATGATTTTTTTTTTACTGTGCTCCAAAGAGTTGAATATTTCAAGCAGACATGCAATTCATCAGCTGGTGTTGAGCGAGGTATCACTGGAAGCGTTTGCCTGAAGTCACCGGCTAGTAACACCAATGCTCCACCAAATGTAACTTGATTATTTCGCAAGTCTTTCAATGTATGATCTAATGCTTCCAAGGACTTCTTATAAGCCATTATACACTCATCCCATACAATGATTTTGCACGCCCGAAGAACGTTTCCCATTCCTGATGTTTTAGAAATGTTACATGTTGGATTTTCTGTGAAGTGCATGTTTAAGTCATGACAGTTTAAGAGCTGAATGCACTGTTCTACCTTCTTCCATTAACGTAGCTGCAATGCCTGAAGAAGCAAGTGCTAACGCAATAAGGCCGTTTGATCGGATTTCAGTTCGGAATTTCCCGTTTCTGTGGGAACTTCGGAATAGAGGTACTTATAATTTTAAGAAAAATGTTCAGTGAGTGAGCCACCATCGCAACGTGTGTGAGTGAGTCTGTCTATTTCTGCCAACCTCGTGAAACGCTCGGAGAAGTTCCCATTCCCGTAGTAACTTCAGAGTAAAATTTATATATAAACACTCTTATATACAAAATGTAACGTTGTGTAAAAATTTCAAATCAATCCATCGACTACTTTTCGAGTTTTGCGGCCACAAACATACGGATGCTGAATTTTTATATAATATGCAGATTAGTACCCGCCCAGAATTGTGTTGGCAAAACTGAACTCAAGTATGGCAAAATACCACTTTGCACGAAAATCAGAAAGAAGAGAGGTTTTCAATGAGATGGTTAGGCGACTCGAACAGGCCCTTTCTCAGATGAGTAAGAATGGACACTTATAGCTGTAAGAGAAAATAAAAACCCGGTATGAAACCCACACAACTTGCTCTTACTGCAATTTACTCAGTTATAATTGACTAATTTTTACTTTCTCTTACTCCTAGTAAGAGGAAGTATTGTAATCGTGTCCAAATTTTCGATATCGAGTTTTCACCGGAAAATATCCGTTTTGAGGTCCCCATAGTCCAAAAAGTGGTTTTTTTAGCGAATGGTCGGTATGTGTGTGTGTGTGTGTGTGTGTGTGTTGTGTGTGTGTGTGTAGTATGTGAACAGCATAGCTCAAACGAAAAAATCGTAGAAAGTTCAAACTTGTATTACGTTAGTATCACCATGGGATCTGACGGTCGTTATTGTGTCCAATTTCCTCCTCCGGAAGTACCACTTTACTAGTTGTTTTTTTTACGTTTTTGCAATTTTCTCAAAAATGGCTCCGAAGATTTTCTTTAAACTTGTGATATCAACTACACATACAAAGAGCTACAACTTTTATTTGAAACATTTCTCCAGGAAAATTCATTTAGGGCACTTCTGGGGGAGGGGTGGGGTTAGGTTTTCATCTTAACTGCTGTTTCAGTATATTAGACAATTCTGTCATCTATATAATGTTAATTAGAATTAAATATGTTGTTGAAATTCGAGTTTGAAAAAAAATAGATAACCGGAAGTGCGTTTTTACTGAAATATAATTTTCATTTTTCTGGTATTTTCTCGAAAATGGCTCCAACGATTTTCTTTAAACCAGCGTTGTTAACTATACATATAAAGAGCTACAACTTTTATTTGAAACTTTTCCCCTGATAAATTCATTTAAGGGGACTTTTGGGGGAGGGGGGTTATGTTTTTCTTTAAAATGCTATCAAAGTTGATTATACAATTCTGTCATCCAAATTGAAATAACTAGAAATTAATATATGACCCAAATTTCGAGTTTCAAGGAAATTAGTAAACCGGACAGTTTTACTGGACAGTGTTTTCACTTTTCGACGAATTTCATTAAATTTGGTACACTAACTATAAAATTTGTCAATTATAATTTTGAGTACTGGAGTAAGAGAAAGTTGTGTGAGTGTTTCACACCAGATTTTTTTTTTTAAACTTACAATAATTTTGATTAGATGTTTAGGTTACTTGATTTTATGAATGGGTGAATCTAAAACCTAATAAAATGCCCTATTTCAATTGAGCATATACCACTCCTCTCCAAATATCCTTTAAATGAATTTTCTTGGAACACTGTTTCAAATAAGACTTGTAGCACCTTTATATGTGTGTAGTTGGTACTAGGAAGGTTAAAGATAACTGTTGGAGCCATTTCTCAGAAATAGCAATAAAGTGAAAATTATATTCATATGCTAAGCGTTCAATACAAACATAAACACTAACTTATCGACTACTATTTCAGAGGAAACAACGATTATAATAATTCCTCTTAACATCAGTAAACAAACAAAAAACACCATGCGATCACGCCTCGGAGAAAGAATTATTATAAAAATCGAAATTACTGCAGATTAATTGATTAATGAATATACTTACTTTTTAACGATATAAAAGAATATTTTGACTAGAAAAATTGCCTTCTGTTAGCCGTCTAAGGTAGATTTTTGGTCAATTAATAAAACACAGTATAATTTAATCTACAATTTATTCATTCTTGTTTTAACGAAAATTTCAAAACATAGTTAATTTAACAGACATTTAGCTAACACGTAGTACAAGTTTATTTCTTAATAAATTACACAGATTTATTAAAGCCAGTTGAACACATCATCAATCACACTCGAACATTTTATTTATCAAACTGCCCACCTGTCTTATTTATTTATTTGCTTATATATTATATATTACTTTCTCTTACCCCTAAGTAAGATGAAGTGTTACGATTGTACCAGATTTTCGAAATTGAGTTTTCACCGGAAATAATTAGATGTTTTGGCGTAACCTGAATATGAAAAAGAAATGTTTTTAAGAAATGGTCTGTATATATGTGTGTATGTGGTTAACAGAATAACTCAAAAACGAAAAGTCACGGGAAGCTCAAATTTGGTATACCATTTAGATACTAACACCATATCAGATACGAAGATTTCGGACACTCTACCAACCGGAAGTGAACATTATTGAGTGTTTTTTTTTTGTTTTTTTTTACAGTTTTTCGTGACCGAAATACCTATCACTTTTATTTGTAATATTTTCCCGGATAAATTGATTTTTGGGGGAAAATGCTTTTTTCTAAAGAACACTTCAAAAAAATACATGGTGTAACAACAGTTCCCGCCCGGCCACCAGGTTTGCACCAAGTGGACCTTTCACTAGGGAGGCACACCCCCACTACACTAGGACTCTCCTACTCCACTACAGAGGGGAGAACTTTCACCGGCTAGACCCGCCTACTGGACACCATCCCTACCACCTCAGAATCGTTTATAAGGGGCCATCCACGACCAGAATAATCAGAGGGAGAGAGAGAAGTACTCAGCGATTAGAAACTCTTCTAATAGTTTTGGCGCTAGCTAGGCAGGCCCTTAACTAACTTCTCAGAGCATCTGCGCTAGGCAAGAGAGCCAGGCCGTTTACTCATCCAGCGACCACCGTTTCAAGACATCTGCGCTAGGCAGGAGAGCCAGGCCGTTTGTTCGTACAACGATCACCGATAAGTAGTGTGCGCTAGGCAAGAGGGCCAGGCCACTCTACTCGACGAGCGACGATTGACAATCTGTGTCACTCCCTAAGCGAACAGATTGGTCATAGCAACCATTTACTGTATATGCTTTTCAGAATATATGTAACATTTTACTAAGTGTGCTTTGACATTTACTGGGTGTATTTTATTTGCAGAATCACGAATCCTAGTTCACCACACCCCCGGGATATTTATTCTGGGAGTGTGTTATAAAAGAAATGGCGCCCAAACGTGCAGCACGAGCTCTAGAACGACCATCGACGGAGCGACAGCCCAGCCCCGAATTAGGAGACATAAGCATGCAGCTCACCCCAGAGATGTTGCAGCAGCTGATACGAGGCATCAATCAAGACAGGCAGACCCAGCAGTCTGGCCTAATGATTGGGTGTACCGCACGCTACGGAGGAAAACCAGGGGAGGACCTGGATGTCTTCATCTCCGCAGCAGAGACGTACAAGGAAGCAGCCCGAGTGAGTGACAACCACGCATTAGCCGCACTGCCCATGCTACTCACAGACGTTGCAGGAACTTGGTGGCTCGGAGAGAAGGAAACCACCACAACATGGCCTGACGCCATACAGCAGCTGAGGCGAACTTTTGGACCTAGGAAGTCCAACGATCAGCTGTACAGAGAGTTTTTCAACACGCCGCAGGACAACAAGACCAGCACGGACCAGTTTGTCTGCAGCAAGCGAGCAATACTTGCTCAAATCACCCCGGCTCTGGACATCCATGTTCAGCTGGACATGACCTATGCGGTACTCCATCCCAGGTTAAGGACCCGCATCAGGAGGGAAACTGTCGATACCTTCGGGGCACTCGTGCAAGAGGCCAGACGTATCGAGCAGTATGAGGACCCAGCACCAGCAGCAAAGAAGCCAAACGAGAGGACAGGTGGCACTACCAGGTGTGACTACTGTGGCATCAGAGGCCACTATCAGAAGGACTGCAGGAAGGCAAAGGCAGCCCACCCGCACAAGCAGCAGCCTACAGCACAGGCGGCCTACAGTTGTTTTGGTTGCAACAGACCGGGAGTATACAGAAGGAACTGCCCGGACTGCAACCAAACGAAGACGCAGCAAGAAAGAACAGGCTCTTTCTGTGCTGCCCACATACAGATCCGCACCCGGCAGAGGCCAGCACTCAGCTTTGCCGTGTGGAACCTAGAGGGCACTGGCTTTGTAGACACAGGAGCCAAGGCCAGTATAGGCAGCCACCAGCTGCAGACCCTGCTAGAAGAACGAGGACATCCCCTCACCCTAACAACTGCTACAGTGACGCTAGCAGACGGAGAAGAAACAACGCAGCAGGTTGCACAGACGCAACTGCCAGTCAAACTGAAGGGAAGGACAATCCCGCCCAGTTTCACATTCTTCCCGGGAGCCCGGAACACCCAGACGTTGCTCGGAATAGACTTCATTGAGGACGCTGGACTTATATTGGATTTTGGAGAACACAGGTGGAGGTTTCATGACAACCCCACACTCTACCCATTCACCAGAAAGGACACGCCAGCACCACCACAGTTACAGATGGACACTGTGACTATGACACCGCAGCCAGCACTACTCAGCCCACTGCCGCTGACTCCAGTAAAAGGAGACACACAAGTTCATAGGGAAACCCAGAACACGGTTGTGAAGGTACCACAACCCACATCAGGAAGAATACAGATGGACACTGTGACTATGACACCGCAGCCAGCACTACTCAGCCCACCGCCGCTGACTCCAGTGAAAGGAGACACACGAGTTTATAGAGAAACTCAGAACACGGTTGTGAAGGTACCACAACCCACATCAGAAAGGATCAGCCCACCGCCGCTGACTCCAGGAGCAGAAGACACACGAGTTTATGGAACAACTCAGGAAGCGATTGTGCAGACGCCACAATTCAGGACAACCATGGTCAGCCCGCTACCACCCACACCAACAAGAACTCTAGTAGAGATGGAAGCTACCGAAGAGGCCATACTCGGAGGCTATGGACCCTCACCACCGGTACAACAGGACACCACCAGGGGTAGGTGGATAATACACCGTTGCGAGTCCACCGAAAGGACTCACCACACGCCCACCAGGTATAGCCATCTAGACTTCCATAGGGTATGGGCGGATGACACCCTATGGCCATCGGAGGAGCAACTACAGCTTTTCACCATAGACGTGGAGCTTAGAAAAGACGAAGGCACCCGGCTCACCCGAGCACAACAGGAGCAGGCTAATGAGATACTTGCTGCTCACGAGGACGTGTTTGGAATTCCTACAGAGCCTACGCCACACGCAGAACACAGGATAGACCCCGGAGAGGCATCACCTATAGCAGCACCGCCATACCGGCTATCACCTAGCAGACGTCACATCTTGGAACAGGAGATTTCCCAGATGCTGGACGGACGGATCATCGAGCCCTGCGACAGTGAATGGACCTCACCTGTCGTCATGGTGCCCAAGAAGGACAACAAGTACAAGCTGAAGGCCAACCGGCCCAAATGCCACTTCTGCTGCGAACGAATCAAGTACCTAGGCCACGTGATTACGCCTAGAGGATTCACCCCCGACCCAGAGAAGATCGAAGCTATACTCAAGAGACCCGCACCGAGGAACGTAAAGGAACTTAAGAGTTTCCTTCAGACCTGTTCGTGGTACCGACGATTCATCCCAGACTTTGCCAAGATCGCTCGACCGATGACCTTGCTCACCAGGAAAGCCGCCACATGGACATGGACCACCGACCAAGCAGATGGATTTGACCAGCTAAAGAAACTACTGACGTCAGCACCCATCCTCCATCCTGCCGATGAGACTCGCCCCTTCACTATCAAAACCGACGCTAGTGCTTATGCTATTGGAGCAGTCTTAGTCCAGGGGGAGAAAGAAGAAGAACATCCCGTGGAGTACGCCAGCCGCCTGCTTACAGCGCCTGAGAGGAACTACACGACGACCGAACGAGAAGCACTCGCCTTAGTATGGGCAGTCTTCAAGTTCAGAGGATATATCGAGGCCAGCCCCACGTTGATAGTCACAGACCACCAACCACTACAGTGGCTGATGACCCTGAAATCACCTACAGGCCGACCACGCCATTGATGTGAGCTCAGCCATTGCAAGCAACACCTGAGCTCAAGGGGGAGGATGTAACAACAGTTCTCCGCCCGGCCACCAGGTTTGCACCAAGTGGACCTTTCACTAGGGAGGCACACCCCACTACACTAGGACTCTCCTACTCCACTACAGAGGGGAGAACTTTCACCGGCTAGACCCGCCTACTGGACACCATCCCTACCAGCTCAGAATCGTATATAAGGGGCCATCCACGACCAGAATGGAGGGAGAGAGAGAAGTACTCAGCGATTAGAAACTCTTCTAATAGTTTTGGCGCTAGCTAGGCAGGCCCTTAACTAACTTCTCAGAGCATCTGCGCTAGGCAAGAGAGCCAGGCCGTTTACTCATCCAGCGATCACCGTTTCAAGACATCTGCGCTAGGCAGGAGAGCCAGGCCGTTTGTTCGTACAACGATCACCGATAAGTAGTGTGCGCTAGGCAAGAGGGCCAGGCCACGCTACTCGACGAGCGACGATTGACAATCTGTGTCACTCCCTGAGCGAACAGATTGGTCATAGCAACCATTTACTGTATATGCTTTTCAGAATATATGTAACATTTTACTAAGTGTGCTTTGACATTTACTGGGTGTATTTTATTTTGCAGAATCACGAATCCTAGTTCCCCACACCCCCGGGATATTTATTCTGGGAGTGTGTTATAGTAAGCAATAATATTTAATCATTTGTTTTCTTGTCATCTGCAAATAATATTGCAATATGGTCGGTCCCTTATTGGGAAAATTACTTTTAAAGTTGTTAAAACAAAAGGACCAGTAAAAAACACAAGGACTGGCATTTTGAATGATTTATCTTAATTAATATTAACCCCAGTTCAATTCAGAACCGAGAACTATAAGTGTGAACACCTTTTCTGATAAGTTAAGAAGAATCAACAATTTCTGAATAAAAACATTAAAATATTGAACTTAAAATTATAAACATTACGATAGCGATAAAAATTAATATCAATTCTATCTCCCCACCCACCACCACCTATTCAGTAATTTTGTTGAGAAAACCACAACATGACGCCAATGTGTGATTTACACAAGTTCTCACAAGGTGTTAATGCAGAGCCCCTCCTGTTCTTCTACTGAATTCCTATTTATCTCGACCTCGGTAAATTCGTACAGCTTCCTTTGGAAAATCTATCTTATCTTCTTGTCCTTGTTTATTTATTTGGTTTGCCACGCTTGTAAACAGGTGATATAATCAAGTACTCACTCAACGAATAACAGCTGGCGTTTCTCCAGAGGGGCAGTAAAATTTGTTGTCGTTTGTTCCATTCAACTCCTGGTACAATCATGCACTTTTTAGTTGCTCTAACTGCTGTTGGAGGGCGTATTGAAATCGAGTTTTCAGCAGATATACACGTTTTGAGGTCCCCTCAGTCCGAAAAAGTGGTTTTTAGAAATTGGTCTCTTGTGTGCATGTGTGTGTCTGTATTTGCGTGTGTGTGTGTGTGTGTGTGTGTTTGGAGGGTAACGAGTTAAATTTATTAAACCGGAAGTGCGCTTTTACTGAAAGTAAACTTTTACCTGTTGAAAGTGTCAACCTGCACCCCCGGTCAACATAAAAGTAAAAAGCGCAGAAAGTTCAAACTTCATATTTAACTGTTAGCATGGGACCTTATAAGGTTTTGAACAAAATCGGTTGACCGGAAGTGCAGTGGTTTTTACTTTCTCTTACTCCTAGTAAGAGGAAGTATTGTAATCGTGTCAAATTTTCGATATGGAGTTTTCACCGGAAATATCCGTTTTGAGGTCCCCTGAGTCCAAAAAAATGGTTTTTAGCAAAAGGTCTGTGTGTGTGTATGTATGTATGTATGTATGTATTTGAACAGCATAGCTCAAAAACGAAAAGCCGTAGAAAGTTGAAACTTGATATTCCGTTTAGGTCAGTACGTTATCTGTCAAAATTCCTCAACCGGAATTACCACTTTACTAGTTGGATTTTTTACTTTTTTGCTATTTTCTCCAAAATGGCTCCGACGATTTTCTTTAAACTTTGAACATCAACCACACATACAACTTTCATGTGAAACATTTCTTCGGGAAAATGCATTTGCGGGGAGGGGTGGGGTTAGGTTTCCATCTAAAGTGCTATTTCAGTTTATTAGACAATTCTATCATGTAAATAATGTTAATTAGAATTAAATATGTTGCTGAAATTCCAAATTTGAAAAATTGGATAACCGGAAGTGCGTTTACATTACCACTTTAATAAATGATTTATTCACTTTTTCGCAATTTTCTCAAAAATGGTTCCGACGATTTTCTTGAAACATCTTATATAAACTAAACATGCAATGATCTGCAACTTTTATTTAAAATATTTCTCTGGGAAAATTCATTTAAGGGGCACTTTTATGGAAGGGGTGGGGTTACAGCTTTCTCTAACGTGGTATCACAGTTAATTATACAATTCTATCATCCAAACCTTAATTAATCAGAAATAAATAGATGGCCAAAATTCCGAGTTTTAAGAAATTTAGTAAACCGGAAGTGCGCTTTTACTGAACAGTTTTTTCAGTTTTCGACGAATTTCGTTATATTTGTTACAGAAACTATAACCTTTGTCAATTATAATTTTGAGAACTAGGGAGTAAGAGAAAGTTGTATGAGTGTTTCACACCAGATTTTTTTTTTTCTAGTTTTTTGCGTTTTTCTCGAAATCAGCTCCAACAAATTTTTTTTTTAAACTTAGAATCCTAACTACACTTATAATGTGTGCTACAACTTTCATTTGAAATATTTTATGGGAAAATTCATTTTAGTGGGGATTTGAGGAGTGGTGGGTTATGTTTTCTTTTAAAGTGTTGTTTCAGTTTATTATATCATTCTATCATCTACATAATATTAATTACAATAAAATGTGATGCCAAAATTCCGAATTTAAAGCAAATTGACTATGCAAATTTTTCCGACCAGGTTTTTCAGTTTCCTGTGTTTTTTCCCATAAAAACACCGACAATTTTAAACATTGATACAAATTATAAGGGTGATGAAAATTAGCCGTTACAACAAATTGCAGTAGAAGAAACTCGTGTGAGTGTTTCACATCAGATTTTTTTTTTTTTTTTTTTTTAATACTGTCATTATTAATTTCATATTCCGTTCAGCCTAGCCGTTAGTTGAGTTATAGAAAATTATCGAAAATTTCTCGATGTTTTTCCATTTTGTATCTTAAAAGTGCTTAATTTTCATATTCAAATTGAACTCCGATCACTGTCAAAATAAAGTAACTGACATCGCCATATGCATGAGATGCATGAACCTATAATTCCTTGGTTCGTTTCACTCCTATCATAATCCCTCATTTTCTGGATTGTTCCGTGAACTTAGACACCCAAAGTAAATTTTCTACGACTGAAGAGAACACATTTATGCGTTTCCATGTTGGCTTCAAGAACATAAACATAAATCTAGTGTGAAACACTCACACGACTTTCCCTTACTCCTCTTAATACTAAAGAAAGTGCGATTTTTACTGAACATCTCTTTCTTCAGTTTTTAACAATATTCTCGAAAAATGGTTCTGTAATGACATGGAAAGTCATACCAATATCAAAGTGGTTCCAGCCAGCTGCTATTTTAACAAAGGATGGCAGTAATAAAAGAGCAATTTATAACCAGCGACCTAGCAAACAACAAGACAATGCCGGCCAAAAAAACAACAAAACCCTTTTCAATACTTTACATTAAAGCAAGCACCGAATAAGGTTGGCCACTGACCTAAATAAGGTCAGCAAACTACGAAGGTCGCACAAGGTCGCACACTAGGACAGATGTCTTAGTGAGAGTGTGGCTAACACCTATATATAAACTCTATCATATACAACGAGAGGATCATTATATCTTATACGACGATACGAGCACGTCCATATACACGAGCAGCAGTTTACACAACTATACACAGTTTCATTTAAACTTATTATCTTTTAGTAGTGCATCTTAGTTCGTTTATTTTATCATTCTAATTTATTACTTATTTATCTTCTACTTATTTCCTAAGTATTTTGCTAGTTATTAGTTACCATTTATACGTTAAAATTATTGTTAAAATACAGTTTATTTTTATAAAATCCGTATTAATAATTCGATGCACTAACTTCCAAAATCTCTCAACTAAAACTTCCACCCTCTTCAAGACATCTAACTACATCGGGAATCACATCAAACGATTCCATTACAGTTCCAACGATTCTGCGCTCTCCACATAAATACCTAACACTTTTATTTGAAACATATTCTTAGGAAAATTTATTTTTTGGGGGGGAAATATGAAATGGACAAGTTTTCTTTAAATTTCAAATTTTGCTTCTATGTCCTAAAAAAAAAATATACAGGGAAAATGTTGGAGGGGGAAAGTGTCGACCTACCAATAGAGTCAGGTAGAGAATGTTTACATTGTAAACAGGCCAATAATACTGGGCAAACATATTTGAAATTTCACGTCTCAGATTTCTTAGATTTCTCAGAATATCTTAAAAGAAATTTTCACAGAGAAATGTTACAAATAAAAGTGATAGGTTTATATATTGGTAGTTAGTATTACAAGTTTATTTAAAGAGAATCGTTGTTGTGGTGGTTGGTTTTGCAGAGCTGGAAAGCATCAGAGACATTTTCCGTCGTGGTAGCCTGCTTCATTTTGTGGTCATCAACCGGTTTCGGGCATTCGCCCATCAGCCGGATGCATTTTTCAGACAGTGTGACAACACAGAGACTTGCACAGAGGAGATTCAGTTTACACACTCTGTGTAAGTAAATCTGTATGTGGAGTGTGTAAACTGAATTTGCTCTGTGCAAGTCTCTGTGTTGTCACACTGTCTGAAAAACGTATCCTGAAGATGGGCGAACGCCCGAAACTGGTCGATGACCACAAAATGAAGCACAGGCTACCACGGAAAATGTCTCTGATAAAGGGAATCGTTTTAATAGTTGATAGAAAGATACGGTCCATTGTCATAAAGTTATTGATTTTTGTGGAACAGATGCGTATTTCTTTTCATAATTTTTTCTTGAATAACATACATTACTATTACAATAATTGTCGAGAAACCTGAAAAACCTATTCTTTAAAGTCATACTTCCGGTTAATGGATTTTCTTCAAATTTGAAATTCTATCAATGTTTTTAATATTATAGAAGTGGTAGAACCATACGTTTTACTGAAGTGGTACTCTAGAGGAAAGCTGAAACCTATTGTTCCTCCAGAATCCATACAATATATAAAATCAATTTTGCCGGGAAAATAATTCAAATAAAAGTGACATGTATTTAAAGAAAATCGTTGGAACCGTTTTAAGAAAAATCGCTGCAAACTGAAGAAGAAAAAAAATATTACAGTCGTACATCCGATTGATAGATTTTGCCCAATACCTTCTTGTCAGATGCGGCGGAAGTACCTAAACTGAATACCAAGTTTGAGCTTCCTGCGACTTTTTTTGTTTTTGAGAAATGTTGTCCACACACACACACACACACACACAGACTATTCGCTGAAAATATTTTTTTCGCACTCAGGTGGCCTCAAAAAATTGTATTTCCCGTGCAAACTCAATTTTTGACGCGTTCGCAATACTTCCTCTTACTGAGTAAGAGAGAAAAAACAAAATTAGTTTATTTGTATTGAGACAGGTACAAAATAATGTTAAATTGCCTATCAATATAATTTAATAAAATTAATTAATGAGAAATAAATATTGTGGAAGCAGTGAGAAAGAAATAGAAGATTGTGAGAGGGAAATAATATTTTTTTACTAGAAAAGTTGAGAGTGTACAGTGTTTTGTTATAAGTATTCCAATATGATTTCGTTAAAGTTGGCCTCATTGTTAAATAAGATTGGATGGTCGATAGATTCTACTATAGTCAACTTTTCTCATTTCTTATACCATTGACGTATTTCGGTCGTACCATGAGGTCCCATCCTAGCATTGCAATAACTTCGACTACACTCACAACCCTTTGCTTACACATTATAGGAATTCTTATCTAATCTATGTTTATTTGATTTTTTTTTTCTCTCTGTGTTGTTTAGTAAACCCTCCAATCAGTTTATTAATTTTGTTTTATTAAATTCGTATTTAAACTTGTTAAGTTAAACCGTTTTTTTTAGCATAAAATTAATTTGTTGTTTTATCTATACGTATTATTAGAGAAGAATTTTATATTTATATTGTTAAATAAAAATTCAAGAAGAAACCCAATTAGAAGGGTTAATAATTTATTTTTTTTACTTTCTCTTACTCCTAGTAAGAGGAAGTACTGTAATCGTGCCAAACTTTCGATATCGAGTATTCACCGGAAATATCCGTTTTGAGATCGTCCCCAAGTCAAAAAAAAGTGGTTTTTAGAAAATGCTAGCCCGAACACGAAAAATCGTAGAAAATTCAAACTTGATATTCTGCTTATGTCACCATAGAATCCGACGGTAGGTCGGACATCTGTCAAAATTCCTCAACCGGAAATACCACTTTACTACATGTTTTTTTTTTTTCACTTTTTTGCGATTTTCTCAAAAATGGCTCCGACGATTTTCTTCAAACTTGATATATCAACTACACTTACAAAAATCTACAACTTTTATTTAAAACATTCCTTTGAAAAAATTCATTTAATTGCACTTTTGGAGGAGAGGTGGAGTTAGGTTTTCCTCTAAACCTAACTATTGAGGTCTAAAACTGAAATGTATTTTTCAGTTTTCTTGTATTTTCTCGAAAAAGCTTCCAACGCTTATTTTTTTATAACGAGCAGATTTAAAACTGACCTAAAACTAAAATCTGTGTAAGAACATTTTTTCCATGTATAATATTTGTACTGGTAATTGCGTTTCTATTGTTATTGTGGGAAGAGTGAAATGCATAATTATAAAAAACTTAATTATAAAAAACATATTTAGGTATACATGCGTGCGTGGATGGCGTATGTGAATTGTGAAGGGTGAGGTGCAAAATATGTTTAGTGTCATCAAACAACCTGCTCTTATATATTGCTTGGTTGTTTATTTGTTTTAATTATTTTAATTTTTATTATTCTAATCGCTCATTTTTATATTATGTTAGTTTAAATCGTTATTTAATTTTAAATTTATTTTGATTAGTTAATTGTAAAGTGAATCTCCCTCCAACAACAGAGTTTAAGACTTAGATCCCCACGTGTTGTTTCCATTTTAAGGAAAATTTGCTCTTTAACAACCCAAACACGTGTTTTTTCCCATCCAGTTACCATCACCATACCCCTTGACCTGTTTAAGAGTTTAGTTTTTAAATACAATTAAAAACACCAGTCAGTGTGTAAACTGAATTTGCTCTGTGCAAGTCTGTATTGTCACACTGTCTAAAAAACGCATTCTGAAGATGGGCGAACGCCCGAAACCGGTCGATGACCACAAAATGAAGCAGCCTACCATGGAAAATGTCTCTGATGCCATTCAGCTCTGCGAAACCAACCACCACAACAAAAATAGATAGTAGTTATTATAGACAGCGCCAATAAATATTAAGAAACACAACGTTTAAAAATTTTAACGTCGCAAATGCCTCAGAATCACCTTATATCATTTTTTTTTTTCAGAAAAAAATGTTTTGAGATGTAAGTGATTCCTTTTTATCTTGTAAAAGAGTATTCTAAGTATAAAGAAGAAAATCCTAGCTATTTCCATATTCGAGAAAATTTCAAAACAACTCAAAAATATATTCTGTAAAGCCACTTTTCGGGGTTATCAGATTTAGAATTCCAGTAATGCAGGTGTGTATCTTAAAATATTATGTAGCTGGCAGAACCATACATTGTACTGAAGTGTTACTTTGGAGGAAAGTTTTATGTTGTTGTTTCCCTCAGAACTTCCATAACCAATTATCCTGGTGAAATGTTTCAAATAAAAGTGATAAGTATTTATATGTGTAGACAATATACGAAGTTTAAAGAAAATCGTTGAAGATATTTTCTAAGGAAAATCTCGAAAAATTAAAAAAAAAGTAAAAAAAGTACTGTATAAAGTCGAACTTTGGTTGATCGAGGAACATAAAAACGTTATTGTCGAACCCTGAGGTATTTTAATTCCAAATTTTGAGATACCTAAGATTTTTTTTGAGATATTTTGTTCAACACACACACACACACACACACACACACACACACACACACACACACACACACACATGTTAAAAACATTATTCTCCGATGAAAAAACATATTTCTGTTCAAACCGAAGTTTCGAAAAGTTACCAACATCGCAGTATTTCCTCTTATCAGTAGTAAGAGAAAATAAAAAGGAAGCGGAGTGTTTCTTTCCAACTTTCTCTTTTCTCTGACCTTGTGTATATGTGTGAGTGTGTGTATTTGTTACAAAATAAAATAATTGTGTTTCCGGCTATTTGAAATGGCCTCCCATAAAGAACAATTACGAGGCACATTCAATAAGTAACGAGACAAATCTGTGTAGCTCAGAAACGATTTCTTTAATCAATACAAAACTTTGGCTACTTTTCAAAACTTTTTTACATTTATACACTTGTCCCATCGTTCTTCTAATTTTTGTATGCCTCTGGCATAAAATTCTTTGGGTTGATCTCGAAGCCACTTTTGCACCTGATTTTTAACTTTTTCATTGAATTGAAAATGTTTCCTACGTAAAGCCTCTTTAAGGGGTCCAAACAAATGAAAGTCTGATGGGGCGAGCACGGGGCTGTAGGGGGATGTAGAAAGATCTCCCACCCCACTTTTTCTTGGTTTCTTTGTGGGCGCTCATAAGTTATCTTGTAACCCATGTCGCACAAGTTTTCTTGTACTGTATCTTATTCTAAATAATGTTATGGACAGTTCCAACATTCGCGTGCACATCTTCAACTATCAGTTCTAGAGTAATACGCCTGTTGTCCTGAATTAACGCGTTAAACCGAGACTCGAGAGAAGAAGTTGCAACTTCAACCGGTCGTCTACTTCGTTGCTCGTCACAGTCACTTACACGGCCACTTTTAAACTATTCTTCCCAATTGTAAATGTTCGAACGGGTCAAACATTATTCCCATACGTTTTCAACATTTCTTCGTGGATTTCACTACCTTTGAGACCCTCTGCAACTAAAAATCTAATCACTGAGTATTGTTCTTCCGAGGTGCAATGCTCGAGCGGACTCAACATTGTTAACTGAATACATTTGAAGTTATGCTTACCAAATACTCTCGAACAGCTGATGAGAAATTAAGTACAAGGATGCCAACTTGACGCACTGAAACTATTACATTGATTAAACAAACCGTTTCTGAGCTACAGCGATTTGTCTCGTTACTTATTGAATGACCCTCGTATGTTAAACCTTCTTACTTAGTAATATTTTTTAATGACTTACCATTAATATTATTTACTTTTTAGTTTCCAGAAACGTTGATTTAATTGAATATTCTTTTATTAAATTTTGATTAATGATCTTAAGTGTTATAATAAAAACAACTCAAGTGTCCTTTATCCAATTTTTATTGTGATAGACAAGGACTTTGGGGTTACCAATAAATAATATCTTGCTGATTACCAAACCAATTTAAAAAAAAACTTTATCCCTTTTACATTAGCACTTACAGACAGTGAATGGTCTGTAAATTAAATGGAGCAATGAATGGTTTGTACCAGATAGATTGAATTCTCTTGAAATTCCTAGATGAGGTAATTCAAGTTATATTGAATGGAAGCAACCGTTAGATAGCAGCACATTTTAGTTGAATGTTCTCCTTGATTGACTTTGTTTTCAATGGTACAATTCATGATTTTAACAGACCACTCACGGTGAAACCCTTAAACATAGCAATATATTATACAAAATAGATATTAAACAATATTTAATTTGAAAAAAGGTAGTTCTTCAATTGTTTTTATTTCCATTAAGAGAACAGGAGTGAAGAGTTAAGATTTCTTATAAACAGCTTTTTGTAAAAAGAGAAATTATTAAGGTGATTATTAAGACTAATTTATAATTATTAAGACTAATTGTTAAGGTGATTATTTTTTGGCTTATCTTTTTCTGGATAGAATGCAGTTTTTTCATTGCAGTAAGAGGAATAAGAAGAAATGTTAAAAACGAAAGATCCTCGATGTTTGGGAGAGAAAAGTATGACTATTTATTTGGTTCAAAGTGAGCGAATGGCGACTGGAAGATAAGAAAAAATGAAGAACTGTTTGGAGAGCCGGATACAGACGCCCAAATAAAGAAAGGGAGTTAGAGATGGTCGGCACACGTGGAGAGAGGATGCCTTCGGAGAGGTTACCTCGGAAATTATTAAACAGGAAACCAGGAAAGCACAAGAATTCGAGGAATTCGCCCTCGACTGGACATGGAAGATGACCTCTGTCGGGTTGGAGTAAAAAGATAGGCACCACAAGGCGGCAGACCAGAACAAATGTGGAAAATAGACTTATTGAGGAGGTCCAGGCCTTGCTCTAAGGACTGTTGCATCGTATAAGTAAGAGGACTTGTGTGCGCGATCGTATCAAATTTATGAAACTTAAATTTTCACCGGCTATACTCGTATATTTTTTGAGACATCCTGATTATGGGAAAAAAAAAGTTTTATGAATTTGCGAACAAAATATCACAAAAACGAAAAATCGAAAAAAAATCGCTTATACTTAATAAAATCCATTAGTTGCCAGTTTAGGATTCATCAAGAAAGTTTCGGTCAAAATCCATCATCACTTTAAAGTGAAATTTTAATGATTATTATTTCTGTTTTTATTTCTTCAAACACTGGCGCTGATATTTTCTTCTCGCTTTGCATGTTAACATAAATATTAGCCGATCTTTTTTATTTCAAGCACTTTTACTAGAGAAATTATTATTATTTTTTTTTTTTTATAGTTATATTGTATGTGAGAAGGAGAGAGAATTTGAGAGAATGGATTTTGAAGAAATAACTAGATTGTATGCTGAACACTGTGTAATGAAAGAAACGCACAAACTGCAAGGACTTTACAATAGAAGTTAGGTAGCGAGAGAAATTTATATAAACAGGTTGGCTGAGTAGTAAGAGGGTAGAAGATAGGTTGCTGACTAGTTGTTAAGTAAACTATTGTAAAAACTGTGTTGTAGGGTTAGCTCGGCTACATATATATATATATATACATATATATATATAGAGAGAGAGAGAGAGAGAGAGAGAGAGAGAGAGAGAGAGAGAGACTCCACCTAGCCTAGCCTAGGTACCGAGTAACTAGATTGATTCATTTCTATGTTTCACCGCTCTTCGGATCCTGTGAATCTATAATAATTCGGATCCCACTACACCGGTTCTTCTAAAATGTTATTTCAGAATACCTTATGGTACTGCGAACACCTTATAATTCAGAGGAGAATTGATGTTAAATAGATACTGTAATTGGATTAAAGATACATAGAATTCGAAGAGCGGAGAAGCACACATTAAATGAATCAAAATTTATTTACTCCCCCACCTAGGCCTGACTAGGAAGAGACACGTCGATTCATATAAATAGAGTGACAACAGTACAGTTGAGGACAGTTTACGACCAGTTTATATCCAGTCAGCAACCTATCTACTAGCTTCTTGTTACTCAGCCAATCTGTCTCTTTATATTCCACTCGCTACCTAACTTCTATTTTACTGTAAAATCCTTGCAGTTTGTGTGTTCTATTTATTATACAGTGTTACAGCATACCATCTAGATAATTTCTCTAAAATACATTCTCCCTAATTCTCTTTCCTTGTTACTCCCATTATAATATCAAATTTAAATCAAAGGGAAAGTGAACAGGCAGGTTTTTTTTTTGCAGTTTTTCACTTTTTTCACAAAATTTTCCTTACACTTACACAAAAAACCCATAATCCTTATTTGAAACATTTTTTTTACTTTCTCTTACTCCTAGTAAGAGGAAGTATTGTAATCGTGTCAAATTTTCGGTATCGAGTTTTCACCGGAAATATCCGTTTCGAGGTCCCCTGAGTCAAAAAAAGTGGTTTTCAGCAAATGGTCTGTGTGTGTGTCTGTGTGTATGTATGTATGTATCTGAACAGCATACCTCATAACGAAAAAACCATAGAAAGTTGAAACTTCATATTCCGTTTAGGTATCACCGTGGGATCTGACACTACGTTATCTGTCAAAATTCCTCAACCGGAAGTACCACTTTACTAGTTGGTTTTTTTACTTTTTTGCGATTTTCTCAAAACTGGCTCCGACGATTTTCTTTAAACTTCAAACATCAATCACACATACAAAAGCTACAACTTTTATTTGAAATATTTCTCCGAGAAAATGCACTGAGGGGCACTTTTAGGGGAGGGGTGGGGTTAGGTTTCCATCTAAAGTGCTATTTCAGTTTATTAGACAATTCTGTCATCTAAATAATGTTAATTAGAATTAAATATGTTGTTGAAATTCCGAGTTGGAAAAAAATCGGATAACCGGAAGTGCGTTAACTTTACCACTTTACTAAATGATTTATTCACTTTTTCGCAATTTTCTCAAAAATGGCTCCGACGATTTTTTTGAAACTTCGTACATAAACTAAACATGCAAAGATCTACAACTTTTATCTAAAACATTTATCTAGGAAAATTCTTTTAGGGGAGGGGTGGGGTTAGATTTTCATCAAAGTGCTATCCAACCATAATTTGTTAGAAATAAATAGATGGCTGAAATTCCGAGTTTCAAGGAAATTAGTAAACCGGAAGTGCGCTTTTGCTGGACAGTTTTTTTTCCAGTTTTTGACGAATTTCATTATATTTGGTACACAAACTATAAAATTTGTCAATTATAATTTTGAGAACTGGAGTAAGAGAAAGTTGTGTGAGCGTTTCACACCAGATTTTTTTTGGATTCAGAAAGCTGAAATTTTCAGGTTTTCCATTTCAGTATAAGGTAACACCTGGAAGGTGATAGGGGAATTAAACAGTGTTTAATAAATCACAGACTTTTTTACGAGATAACCTGATTCTTTTTGTTCGCCCATCATCAGGATATTTTTGTCAGACTTGCAAAGAGCAAATTTAGTTGTTACAATACATCATGTATCAATAAATTTCCTCTGTGCAATTCTATGTTATCACACTGTTTTGACAAAAACATTCTGATGATGGGCATAAGCCCAAAAACGGTCGATGATCACAAAAAGAAGCAGGCTATCCCCAAAAAATTTCTCTGATCCTTTCACGCTCTGCAGAGCCAACCACAACAAGTGTTCAAGAAAAATTGTCGTCCGTTAGTGTTGTATAAAATTACATCATATATTTTACAACAAATAACCTTTGAATTACTAAGCTTAGTGTTGGGCAATGTAATCTATAACTTTAATAGACAAGCGCTGGATTTGTGTAAAAACCTTGTTACCCCTAATGCTTTTCAAGTTGTTATATGCTGTTAAACTTGGGGAGGCAAACAATTTCCAGTTTGAAATTGTAGTAGAATATAAAGATTGAGAGATTTAGTTTGGAATACAGTTGATTAGATTCATTATAGTATGTTAATTATAAATTTATTTAAATTCAATTTAGTTAAATATTTTAAATAATCTTTCTTTTCTTTATTCATATAGATATATTTTATTAATAAAGTAATATTATTTATGATAATTCCAAAGAAAAAAAAACATAAACGTAAATATATAACCAACGAAGAATAGATCATTGCAATGTAAGAATGGGCTGTATTTATTTAATACTTATATATTAATTGTTTAATTATTATAAAATCTCTTACGTTCAATAATTTTTACAACCACAATTATTACCTAATATTTTTTAAACAGAAATCTTCTGATATTAATTAATATTTACTATATTTATTTATTAATTCAATATTCCAGGTATTTTCTGCAATAAATAAACTTTTCAGTTAAATATATACTTATTGCTCTATGACTTTTATTTTCATTTTTTTGTTCTATTTCTGTCAAACTGCACATATTTATTACAAGGTGTCATCCATCTTCGTCCTTACAAAGAAAATAATCAATCCATTATTCTCTTGAATAAAACCATTTATTAAAATGTATCATTTATTTTAAATATTACAGGGAATTTTAAAAATATGAGGAACGGCTACCTTTTATATACGTACAAAATTTGTTATGAAACACTCATAAAGCTTTCTCTTACTAAAGTTTACATAATTTCAACTGAAAACTTTACAGTCACTTGGTGCAACTGAAAAGTTACACCAAACATTATTAAAATTCGTCTTTTATGAAGAAAAATCGCGAAACTGGAAAAAGTGTTCAGTAAAAACTTTGTATGTGTAGTTCACATTATTAATGTAAAGAAAATCATTGGAGCCGTTTTAGAGAAAATAGGTAGAAAACTGTATAAAAACATTCAATAAAGTGGCAGTTCCGGTTGATTGGATTTTGCCCCAAAACTTCCGTGTCTTTACCAAAACGAAATACCAAATTTGAGCTTCTGGCAACTTTTCGTTTTTAAGATATTCTTTTCACACACATCCACATATACAGGACCATTTTCTAAAAACCATATTTTGGACTCAGGGAACTTCAAAACGTGTATTTCCGTCGAAAACTCAATTTCGAAACTTTTTTATGATCGCACAATAATTCCTCTAATAGCAGTTAGAGAAAGTAAAAAAAAATCTTGTGTGAAACACTCACTTACTCCAGTTTTCAAAATTGTAATTGACAAATTTTAGAGTTTGTGTACCAAATTTGATGAAATTCATCGAAAACCGAAAAAAAATGTTCAGTAAAAGCGTACTTCCGGTTTACTAATTTTCTTTAAACGCGGAATTTTATTAATTTGTAATTTATTTTGTTTGGATGGTAGAATTGTATAATCAACTGTGATAGCACTTTAGAGAAAAACATCACCTCACTCCTCCCCCAAAAGTGCCCTTAAATGAATTTTTCCAGAGAAATGTTTTAATTAAAAGTTGTAGATCATTGTATGTATAGTTGTTATAGGAAGTTTATAGAAAATCGTCCGAGCTATTTTCGAGAAAAGCGCAAGAAAGTAAAAAAAAAAAAATACCAAAAAACTGAAAAATTCAGTTCAGGAAAAACGCACTTCCAGTCGTTCAATTTTTTTCAAACTCAAAATTTCAACAATATATTTAATTATAATTAATATTATTTAGATGACAGAATTGTACAATAAACTGAAATAGCACTTTAGAGCAAAAACCTAACCCCACCCTCCCCCAAAAGTGCCCTTAAAGAATTTTCCCGGAGAAATGTTTCAAATAGAAGTATGTGTTTCAAGTATTGTATGTGTATTTGATATACCAAGTTTGAAGAAATCGTCAGTGTCATTTTTGAGAAAATTGCAAAATAGTAAAAAAACTAACTAGTATAGTGGTAATTCTGGTTGAGGAATTATGACAGATAGCGTACTGTGAGATCCCATGGTGATACCTAAACGGAATATCACGTTTCAACTTTCTACAGTTTTTTGTTTTTTAGCTATGCTGTTCACATGCATACATACACACACACACACACACACACAAAAGATCATTTGCTAAAAAACACATTTCTGGACTCAGGGCACGTCAAAACGGATATTTCCGGTAAAAACTTGATATCGAAAATTTGACACGATTACAATACTTCTCCTCTTACTAGGATTAAGAGAAAGTAAAAAGGAATATTAAATAAAATTCCATACCCTCTAGACCAGTGGTCCCCAACCTTTTATTACCAAAGAGCATATTCCAAATTGCCGATGATGTAACGGGCACCATTCATTTTTTTAAAGCTAAATTTATAGTTACTTTCAAATTAATAACACAAATAATGTACAAAACAATATATTTAATTTAACATTTACTTATGTATGACAAACTAAAAATACAATACAAATAAGTTTTATTAAAAGTTAGTGTGATCTTACCACTGACCATCACAATCAGGCGAATGCCTCATAGTCAGGGTTGTAGGCTGATATTCCTGTCCGCAGACAGTCATCAAGATGCTCGTCGGTAATTCGAGATCTGTATTTTGATTTTATTATGTTCATGGTTGAAAACAATGAACATAAATATGTATCCACATAAATATGTATTAATAAATACATAAATTTAGTTTTAGATCTTTTATTTTTTTCTTTCTAATTTGAGATTTAACTGGATAATTAGTTATCAAAAGTGCTATGTTTAGAAATGAAGTAGCGTTTAACGTTATATTTTTTTGCCACTGCAACTGTACTACCCACAATAGACAAACACATTAATCTTTAATATTTACGAAACAATAGGATTCTTCCCAATCTGTATATTGAAATTATGGGATCGAGATCTTTTACTTGGCCCAGTCATTTTAGGATTAAAAATTTATTTAATAAAATGTATCAATAACGAACAACAGAAAGCTAGGGAAGTTACAAAACACTATTAGTCAGGACCTAACAGTAACTATAAATAACCTAACTGTAAGGTAATTTGCAGTTTACAGTTTGAATAAAATTATAAATGAAAATTTTTGGTTTTTGAATCTTAAAATTTCAAAAATCTATCAATTTAATTTATTTTTAATATAAATTTTCGCTTAAATTTCAAATGTTTTGCTTTTCTTTTGTTTTTATTTCATGGTAGCACTTACAAAACAGCGGTCGGGCGCCATGGCGCCCGCGGGCATATGGTTGGGGACCACGGCTCTAGACTTTAGTATGAAGTGCTTATCTAAGTTTTTTTATGAACTGTTTATACAATATACATAAATAATTGATAATTTATTTGTTTCCAATAAAAAGAAAGGTATGAACTTGGTAAAAATGAAAAATATTATTTAGAATCTAATAAATGTATACGGGTTAATGGAATATTATTTAATATATTATAAATTTTTATTAAAACAAAAAATAGTTGTTAATATTAATATAAATATAAAGTATTTCACAAAAGCGGATTTTATTTTTAGTAGAAAAATGTCAAGTTGAGCAACGAATTGCCGTCTAATGGTTGAGTGGGGACCCTCTTTTCCATTTTAATTAATGTGTGGAGACCCGCATTTCCTGTATAATTAATAGCCCTTGTAGTGGGATGCAGCAGCGGTAGTGTAGGCTTGCAAAAGCTTCAGGCTCTATACAACAGAGTGAGTAAGGGAAAAAAAATGGGAAAAAGAACTATACAACCAACCCAGTTTAGTGTTTAGTTAGAAAGCCGTAACCTGTACGCTAAGAGATTGCATCAACTGCAACTCAAATGAGAGAAAGATCTGACGCTTTACTGTACTTATAAAAGAGGTCATAACAGTAAAACGCATAGGTATGAGAACGTGAAGTCACTCAATGTATAGGATAGATTTCCGGCATTTTCCATTTAAGGGTAGTAATGTTTTGTGGTTGGCAGACTCACTCAGTAGTAAAAATTAAGTGTTCCCCAGATGCATTCTTTGTTTTACTATGTTCCAATTCCGATTACAATTTTCATATAACATGTTATTTTGTTAACTTTGTTTTGTTTTTTTAACAAATTTTTTTTATTACTATCGTATTTATTATATATTATTATTGTAGTGTCCTTTATATACTAGTAATAAATATAGTTATTTTTTATTAGTTGAATGATTTTTATTTTATTTTGGAATTTCATTTTTGTAATTGTGTCAAATTTTCGATATTGAATTTTCATCGGAAATATCCGTTTTGAAGTCCTTGAATTTGAGTCCAAAAAAGTGGTTTATAGAAAATGGTCTGTGTGTGTGAGTGTGTGTACTTGAATAGCATAGCTCGAAAACGAAAAATTGCAGACAGCTCAAACATGATATTCGGTTTTAGGTATCACCATAAGATCCGACAGTGAGTGGGTGGTCATCTGTCAACTTTACTAGTTTTTTTTTTTACTTTTTTGCAATTTTCTCAAAAAAGGCTCTGATGATTTTCTTGAAACAAGGCATATCAACTACACATACAAAGAGCTACAACTTTTATTTGAATCATTTCTTCGGAAAAATTCATTTAAGGGCAGTTTTGAAAGAGGGGTGGGGTTAGGTTTTCCTGTAAAGTGCTATTTCAGTTTATTATACAATTCTATCATCTAAACAATATTAATTACAATTAAATATGTAGTTGAAACTCCGAGTTTGACAGAAATCGGATGACTAGAAGTGCGTGTTTACTTTACCACTTTAGTAAATGATTTTTTTTCACTTTTTCTCGACTTTTTGCAATTTTCTCAAAAATGGCTGAGACGATTTGCTTGAAACTTCGTATATAAACTACAGATATAAAGATGTACAATTTTATTTAAAACATATCTCTGGGAAAATTCATTTAAGGGCACTTTTAGGGAATGGGTGGGGTTATGTTTTTCTCTAAAGTGCTATAATAGTTGATTATACAATTCTAGCATCTAAACAAAATTAATTAGAAATAAATAGATGGCCGAAAATCCGAGTTTCAAGAAAATTAGTAAACCGACAAGTGTGTTTCTATTGAAAAGTTTTTTTTCAATTTTTGCGATTTTCACCACAAAATCACCGACGAAAAATTTAGTATACTAACTACAAAATTTGTCAATCACAATTGCGAAAACTAGAGTAAGAGAAAGTTGTGTGAATGTTTCGCACCAGATTTTTTACATAATTTTTCATTTGAAATTTTTACAGTTATTCATTCAATCGATTTAATTACAAAATAATTGTGCTAAATAATAAGTTCATTCTAGCAGAAATACATGATTTATTGTTTAGCGGAAATTGAAAAAAATAATCTGAATTTTTGGATCAGATAAACTTGTTTCTCACTTATTTAAAGACACAATAGTCAAGAGAAAGTTTCTCAAGTGCTTCTTAGCTCCATATAAAGGAGAATTTAAAAAGTTCTCGGCGAAAAGCTAACAGTCGAAAAAATAACAGATTTTTTGCAATAATTTAAAAAAGAAAACAATTCAAGATGTTTCTGAAACATACTCAGAAGATTGATTTCCCCCCAAAACATAAAACTTTCTCGTTCAATTTGAATTAGTTATAACGAAAATATTGAATAAGATGTAATACATATTCTTTTCAATTTAATAAACATACTTTTTAGTTATAAATAAAAAGAGTATAATTTATTTCATTTTTGGACCAACCCTGTTTTCTATACCAGTTCTTTATTCGTATAACATGGTTTCGCATAAACCGGCATTTTTTGTTTAACCCTGTTATACAGGGGCTGACTATATATTGAAAAAGGAAAAAATAAATGCCCTTCATTTAATAATGAAATAAATTTCATATATTTGTAAATTTTCCAACTTCCGTTATTCTCGAGTAAAGAAACAAATTGGGAAATCAATATTGAACATAATCAAATTGTGAGAATGAAAACTGCTTGTTAAAATATTCATACCACAATGAAAGCAAAAGTGAGACTACATGTTACTGAAATATTCTGTTCACAGCTCCCCCTCTTCCCAGAATATCACACCCACACAATAGAAATCCTTGGCTAACAATTATCATATACACTTGTTTATTCATTATTACCAATTTTTACCTTTAATGAAAAGTGAAAGCAAGATAGTTTTAATAAATTACGATACTTAATAACAGGATCTTTTTGGTTATTTTACTAGAACCTTGATGGACAGTTTGAATAACTCTTATCCTTACCAGGATTATTAGCTTCTACGGAATTTTGTTTTCTTTGTTTATTTTCTGCAAAACAACTGAATAAAATTCAGAAATTCAGCAACTTCTAACAGCCCAAACATAGAAACTTCAATCTATTTTCTAATCTTCAAAAAGGATGCATATAATTTTACTTAATAACTTCAGTTACTTTCAACTGTAGTTCAAAGATGTTTTTTTTTTTAAAAAAAAGAAAGGAATCGAGACAATCTCATTAAAGGAGAAAGGATTATATCACAGATAGATTGAATTTAATAAATTATAATTTACTTCGTAAATTTAAGAGGTGGAGCTCCTGCCAGGCTTTGACGTTAGGCGACATGAGTTTGATTCCCAGCAATGGTTTCAAAGTGCATGGATTCTTAAATAGTTGCAGTTGGTTGGCATGATAATATTATAGGTCAGCTTACTTACTTATTCACTTCCTCTTCTAGGTTTTGCAAAAGAGTCACCATCCGTTTTTATCTCTTGCCATTGATTTAGCTTTGCTTATTTTCGTGCCAGTTTCTCCGAGGCATTTTATAGGTAATATTATTACTAGCCAGGTGATTCTTCTTCATCCTCATGGTCTTTTACCAGTACACCTGGCTTCACAGGCTCGTTTAGGATACCTTGCATGCTCCATCCTTATTAATATGCCCAAACCATCATAGTTAGGTGCGCCTCCATTCGCTCCAAAATCGCTGTTACACCCAGATTACTTCTAATAGTAGTGTTCCTGACACGGTCCCTTCTTATCTTACCCTTACACTCTGTGGAGGTATCGCATTTCCATCGCGGAGGTATACGGCTTTTGCAGCTTTTCGTAAGGGCCTAGGGATTCACATTCGTATGTAAGGGTTGGGAGGTATATTGAATTAAAAATACGTAGTTAGCTTCGTTTGCTTACAGACTTCACTTTTGCTAATGAATTTTTGGTTGATGGCTTGGAACAACCTTCCAGATGCCGCACACCTTGCATTTAACTAGTCTTTAACCCTGCCATCTGAGCTATAGATCAGGAGAGATGGAAATTACATCGTATTACTAAACAGCTCGCAAAAAAAAAAAATCGCCCACTCGATTCTAATAAAAATCTGTGAAGTTTCCCTTTAATTTCATTCATTTAATGCTTCTAATTTCACCGGCAAAACGTCGTTGAAAATTTAAAAAAGGGCAAAATTCTTGTAATTTTTTCCAACTCCCAACAAAAAATTTGTAAGTATTAAACTAAACAGCCAAAAAAATAAATAGCCAAAAAACAGTGAAAAATAACATGTTATAAATTTAAATAAAAAATAAATTGAAATTTATTTATTCCAAAAAAATTTATCTGATACATTTTAATAAAAAAAAATCCTAGATACTAATTTCAGTTGGATTCATATCAAGAGAATATAAGATTGATTTAAAGTATACATGGCACTTTGATGATAACACTTTTTTTTGAGGCCATTACAATCGATTCTTTAGCTTCACATGTATTATCATTTATTATGATCAGTAGTTATTAATTATTGATTATTATTTGTATCTTTATATTGTTGCAATTATCATTTAGATTGAGGGATACAAATTGGTATTCGTAGTTTTTTTTGCTTCGAATTAGTTGTAGTAAAATTTATTAATCAAAATTTAAATAAATAGTTATTTAAGGGACTTTATTAACACTATTGTATGATATCAAAAAATAAAGTATTTTATAATGTTGAAGCATTTGGCAACAATGCAAAATCAGTAAATTTAAAAATAGCTGAATTTGGTAATTTCTGCCCTTAAAAAACAAAAATATTGGACATTTTTTCCCCTAATATTCTATGAGCAAGCTTATTTTCAGGGTTAAACGAGCGGCAATAGTCAATGAATGGGGGCGCGATTCCAAACGGAAAAGCCACCCTTCCGCCAGTCATTGAATAGGATGGATAGTGAAGGGGATTGTAAAGATCTGGGTTCCTTAATGGGTAGCAAGTGACTGCTGCCTACCGAAGATAGCGCTGCATCAACCAACATCACTCACCCCCTTCCCTCGCTCGTTCTGCTCTATAATATCAGAATCCATTCATGTCAAATTATCATAATTTATTCCTTTTTTTTTTTTTGAAGAGTGGGGAAAAACCATTACATTATAATTGAGTAAAATGGATTTATCTTTTTAAACTAATCATTGGCATTGTTCAACTATTAAATAATAGAGATTGAATAATATTAATACTCTTAATGAATATTGAAAAAAAAATATTTCTACAGTTTATCTAAATCAATAAACTGCAGTGTCGTTGGCCACTGCAGTGGTGATGAATACACTTGGCAGTTTAATATTAATTAGGTACGTTAATTAATTAGTAATTAATTAACAAAGATTATTACATTGTATGATGCATTTCTACAGAAATTACAAAAAAATGTATAATGATATACGAAAAGTAATTTGATAATGTAATTTGATATAATGTAATTTGATAATGATATACGAAAAGTTCCATTACATATGGGAGTAAATCTTTCTTGATTTGAGGGGGCCTAAACCAGTTGACTTTAGTTTTTTTGGGGTTTATTATACAGACATTAATCTGGACTTAAAAGTAAACTTTTCTAATGTACTACCAGGCTTAGACCAAATCAGTTCTTGGCTTACTTAATGCAACTTTATTTATTTACTAATCCCTATCAAATACAAATTCCTCTTATTTTCAAGTCGATACGAACGTAGCCCACCTTGACCATATAATTAGCCGGCGTTTAACAACGTGGCCACATACTAGTGTAGTGGAAGAAAGAAATGAAAGAAAATGATAGTTTTGAAAAATAGTTTAGAATATTTTATAGTTTGCAAAATAGAATTTTGTTAATATTTTAAATGAATCTTAGTGCAGTGAAAAGAGTCAGGTACTGTAATTTAAAGTCATTGCTATAAAGAGACAAAATCACAAGAATCCGTTAAATTAATACAACGCCACTTGGCCAACTGTTTTGTAAGAGAAGGCATTCTTTCGGACAGTCTGCCTTCTGCGTTCAAACAATATAGTTTGTTGTAGACACCGAAGCAGAACACATCAGGACTGTGCCAGTTATAAGTTAAAACATAAGAGTTGAGCATTTAATCTAGATAAATAATTGATTTATACATAATTGCTGTGATATTATAAAGCTATTTAAATTCACTTAGAGAATATATTTATATCAAAAACAGTGGTGATTTCTTGATTATTTTATAATACTTCACTCTCTTAAAATATACTCACAGGCCCTTTCACAAAACCGCTCAAGCCACTACAAACTACAACAACTCAACACACCAAAAACATTTCACTAGCCTCTAGTAAATCACAATTATTGATTATTGTTTCTTCTCTTTTAGCGGCCTAAGAATTTGTCTTGCAATGCTCACATCAAATATCCATCCAATCGTGCGAGTCATCACTTTTAAAAGAAAAGCTTTCGGTACCAAATATAACAAAAAGTATCTAATCAGTATCATGTATATCTATCTCAACTCTGTTTTCCGACAAGTTTTGAAATAATTTTTTTAACATACACACACAAAAGTAGGAAATACGTACACTAACATATTATATTGTATTTATAAATATATTTTTTGTAGATCTACACTAACTGAGGGGATCTGCCAACAGACCATTCTACTTATATCGTAGATACAAATGTGTGTGTCATACTTTTTATTATTTTTCTTTAAAGCCTCAAACGATTTTCTCCATCAAAACCATTGTTCATTTTTAACTATCCAATTTTAAAGATTTTAAATTTTTGGGCCAACATATGTATGTAATATTTAGCGTAAAGTTAGGAAGTGATGGCAGGCGTAGAGAAGAAGACACGTGATGTCTTGCTAGAGAGATCAGAAGCGAAAGTATTGCAAAATTCTTCAGTTATTTTGTGTGTTTTTCTGTGCTCTACGAACATTTATACGCATCCAGCTATATCTGGTGAATACCTGAATTTTCATAACGCATTCAGTCAATTTTTATATACTATATCAATTGCAATTGAAATGAATGATTTCCACGCTGCAGTTAACGTTGGACTTTTAGCCATAGAGTTTACCAAGTTTCATGTCGATCAGTCATGTTTCCTTGACAGAGGAGAGGTATGGCATTTCTCCTACCTATGGTGTGTCATCTATCCTAACCATAGTAGGAGAGACGGGCAAGTGTAGTGTACATCTATTTTATATTGGAATAAATCTGGAGAATGTCTTTATTTCGAAAAATAACATTTTGTTCTGTAGATAATAGCAGTGTTTTATAACATTACATCTTTAATATATCTCCTATATTTTAATATATGAGCATGACTCTGAAATCTTACGTCGTCTCCCCTAACTTTACCCTATTTCAATTTCACATTTTTTTTTTTTTTTTTTTTTTTTTTGGAGCTATTGCTGATTACCTTATCGATCTAGTGTAATTAATAATTTCATAAATTAGGCGCAATAAAGATTTGCACTTTTTCATCACCTTGAAATCTATGTTTTCGCAGTCATTGAACATTAAATCTTGGTTTCAGATTTTTGTTTTTTTGTTCAAGGCACACTTCCGGTTATATCTCTAGTGAAAGTTATTTTTCTTCTTTATTTTTTATCCAAAAGATCCATCCCTGGAAGTATTCTGTAAACGCTTCTAAAAATCTGTATCCAATTACTCAAAGATCCCCCCTCCCCACATTAAAGGTTAATCTTTATACTATCTAACTAATATGGTTATTAGGTTTATAGAGAAATGCAGCCGGTTAATTAATTAGGTTAATTTTGGATTTGATCAAACTGAATCCATTGTTAAGCCACCGTTATCTGCCCGAAAGACTGGAAACACCACAGAAGGCACATGCTACTCTTGAATTTAAGAAGTCCATTGCAAACAACTTCAACATTTAAACAAATAATAGTAATTATTATTATTTTATTAAAATATTCCTATTCTAAATTAATTTAATCATAAATCAATCTAGCATGCAATTAAACTTTTATAATTTGAACAAATATGTTTCATTAATTTTCATGGAGTATGTTTAATTTAACTGATTAGTAAAATTAATTACTAATACGAATAACAAGTTGATTGAATTAAAAATTTTATTTAATTGCAAAAAATTAAATTTGAATTATTAACATATTATGTTTATCACTCGGGGTGCTAATAACCACCGTAGTTGAAGCGCACCAAAAAAAAATTAACATGTGTTACAAAAGGTCTAAGTTAAATTAGGGTACAAATTAAATAATAATTAGCCCTGTAATTTCTGCCATTTTAATAATTTTTTTTTTTTTAATTTTGTTGGTACATTGTGAGTTTGCGTGAATAATCATTGACATAAATTTAACAAATTAATTTTTTCTTTTCTTTTTTTTTTATTTGAAATTCACAATATACATAAATAAATATAATGAGTGAATATGATGATGTGTGATGATGAATAACGTGATTGGCTGGAGGAGAGAAGCTATCCAGCGGTAACACTCTCACATGAATTATTTCCTATTGCTGGAGGTGATCACGGGGCCAACAGCGGTTCAGTCGACGGGGTGGATTATCTGGTATAGTTGTGGAGGCGAGATTGTGAACAAGAGGATTAGAGTTGAGAGTAAGAGAGTCATAGAATTTTTTATATTTAGATTTGACAGCTTCAGATACATATGGGATTTTGAGATCGTTGTGAAGGGTAGAGTTAGAGACATAGAATGGAGCATCTGTTATCTGAAGGAGAACTTTTGACAGAAAAGACTGAATTTTCTGGGAATTTGAGCGTTTGGTTGAACCCGACAGTTCAAGTCCGTAAGTCCACATCGGTTTGAGTATACAGTTTTAAGTAGTCGTTTGTGCTCAAGAGGTAGTTTCGATCGTCTTCCTATTAGTCTGAGTAGTAACTTATTCCGTTTGTTAAGTTCCAATCTTTTTAGTTTCGTATGTGGATTCCATGTTAGTCTTCTGTCGATGTACATCCCAAGATAGCGAACTAAGTTTGTAGGAGAGAGTGGTATTGAGTTGAAGTTTACTGAAGGACAGGAGGCACGACGCAGAGTAATGGTGATTTGTTGACATTTTTGTGGGTTGAGTTTAATCCGCCATTTTTTGGCCCAAGATTTTATTTTATTTAAATGAGTCTGTAAGAGAGTGGAGGCATTGATGGGATCAGAGCTGGATGCAAGGATGGCGGTATCATCAGCAAAGAAGAGTGTTTGTATAGGTTGGTAGATCTGAAGTAAATACAGTATACAGAAGCGGACCAAGTATATTACCCTGAGGAACTCCGGCGCCGGCCAGCGAGTAGCCAGAGGTAGCAGATCCGCAACTAATCTGGAAGTAGCGGTCGGATACATAAGACTTGATAAGTAAGTTATAGGTTGATGGTACGCATTTCTTTAGCTTTCCACAGAAATCCTGGATGCCACACCCTATCGAAGGCTTGAGCCACGTCGAGGAAGGCACTACAGCAGTACTATTTCCGATCAAGTGTCGAAGCAAAGGTGTCCACTACTCTATGGCACTGATGAATGGTGCTGTGATGTTGTCGAAAGCCAAACTGATGTGATGGAATGATTTGTTTAGTTTCCAGAATGGGGTAAATCCGTTTCAATAATAATTTCTCTAGTATTTTTCCTAAAATAGGTAACAGACTTATGGCCTGTATGAGGATGGAAGCTGGGAAGGTTTATTAGGTTTCAGAATCATTTTTATCGTAGAGAATTTCCACATTAGAGGAAAATATGTGGTTCTGAGAACAGAATTATAACTGTAAGTGAGAAAAACTATGGCTTTTTTTGAAAGATGACGAATAATTTGAGTTGTTATTAAGTCGTATCCAGAAGATTTTTTAGACGGTAAGTTTTTTATGATATGTTTAACATCAGTGGGGTGAACGCTTTTAGAGGTAAGGAGAGAGGCAGGGGAGCGTCTAATTCAGTCATTACGTCAGTGGCGTGTAACTCATCTAGTACGTCTACCAAATTCCTAATTAGTTTTTTTATTCTAGCGTGATATGACATTAAAGAAATTAATTAACTCATTTATTCTTATTCAAATATTATAAATAAATATCAGCCTTTATTATAATATATAACAAAACATAAAATTATTTGACATTCTTGTTCTAAAATTTCTAACAACTGATATTTATTACTTGATAGAAATTGAGTGCAAGTAGTTGAATTCAAATGATAATAATTACTAGACACACAAACCAAACTGTTATAACACGAACATTTCAATTATAATAGGATTTCTGTCCAGTGGTTTTGACAGGATGGTACATTCAAATAATTAAATGGTTTGCCTTCATATCCACCACATAAACCTAACTATTAGCTCAATTTCAATCCCCTTATGTTACAAAATAATTCAAGCATTAATTTTTTTACTCACTTTAATTCTTGAAAGAAATCAAAAAAATGTGTGGCTAACTTCTGAGTTTGATGAAAAATCGGTTAACTGCAAATTTGAGATAAATAATTGATTCTTCAGTTTTTGCAATGCTTTTTTTTTTCAGAAATGGTTGAAGTAATTTTACATGACCTGCATCATGTATTTACTTTCTCTGACAGTTGTTAGAGGAATTATTGTAATCGTGTCATATTTTTCGAAATCGAGTTTTAACCAGATATACATATGTTTTGAGGTTCCCTGCGTTTTTCGAAATTGGTTTGTGTGTGTGTGGTCCGGCATAACTCAAAAAGCACAAAAAAAAAAGGCAAAAAGTTCAAACTTTATATTTAGTTTAAGTGCTAGAATGGGATCTGAGAATAAGGTTTTACATAAAATCAGTCAACCGGAAGTAACAGTTTACATATTAAATTTTTCTTTGCGAATTTCTCGAAAATCGGTCCAATGATTTCTTCAAATGTGAGTTAATAAGTTCATATATACAGAACCAAAATGTTTATTTGAAAAATTTCTCCGAGAACATTCATTTAAGAGGACTTTTTGGCGAATGGTGGGGTTAGGTTGTCCTCTAAAATGCTAATTTAGTTTATTATACAATTCTTTTATCTAAATAATATTAATTAGAATTGAAAGGGAAGGGAATAACTAAGTGGTTAGCGTACTGGACTCTCACGCGGAGGACCTGGTTCGCGTCCAGTTAGCTGTACTACCTTTAGATTTTTTCTTCCTAGGAGCCTCTACTGATCACAGCTCACTGTCCGGTGAGGGTCAGTGTTGTTTGGACGAGAGTACACTGTCCGGAGGCCGGAAGTGCACTGAGGAGGCTCCGGGCGCCAATGACCATAGATGTTTACGCGCCTTAAATTAAAAAAAAAAAAAAAAATTAGAATTGAATATGTAATGTAAATATTGAGTTTGAAGAAAATGTTTGACCAAAAGAACGTTTTTACGGAACAGTTTCCTCTCAGATTTCTGCTATTTTCTCCAAAATAGCTCCAATGATTTTCTTTAAATATGGAATGTTAACTGCACTTTTATTAGAAACCTTTTTCCGGAAAACTTCATTTAAGAGGGGGAGGTTTTGAGGAAGGATGGGGTTATGTTTTCCTCTAAATTGTTATTTTAGTTTATTATATCATTCTATCATTTACGTAATATTAATTACAATGAAATGTTACGTCAGAATTCCAAATTTAAAGGAAATTGGTTCACCGGAAATGCGAAATTACTGAAAAGGTATTTTACTTAGTCGTACTTCATAAAAACACGGTTTTTCACGCCTCTTTTAATGTCAGCTATTTATTTGTTGCGGGAGCTTTATTACAGTATAAGTTTATTACACGGTAGTTGTAAATTTCAAATAAATAAAAAAAAATATTATTATCGATAAAGCTGAACTTTGAAGTGGAATAAAGCTAATTATTACTTACACAAATATGTTTTTATTAAATTTACTTTTAGATTATTTTCTAATTGATTTTACATTAGTTGAGATGTTCAGAGTAAAGTCGATGGCCAAACTACTACAAAGCTGTTCACAAACAGATGTAGTAATGGCTGCAGAGGTAGGCTAGGCGGAAACTCATTGAAACAGGTGACGCATTATCGGCTATCTATTGGTGGCTTAAGACTTTAGTAGTCTGTAGTAAATCTCCTTGAGATTGCGGTACACTCTATCCTACAAAATAAGTTATCACTTAACAGTTGGAACTATCTCCCTCTCTGAGTTTTACAAACTCTGCCAATAATCTTGCAATTCACTTATTTTTATTAAAATTTTCTTGTGCAACTAATTATTAATAAACAATTTAAGTATTGGTTTTCTACCTTACTTTTACAATGGTTTAAGTTTCACTTTTAAAATATTACTAAATAAGAATTGTAAATAAAATAAGCCCTTTTGTAAAGCTTAATTGTTTGATCTTGATAAGAACTGAATTACTTTCATGGAATTAAAGTTTCTGTAACTATTTCATACAAAATTTCTTTTTACAATTTCTTTCCCCCCCTCACTGTTTTCATTATCACTCTTAAAATTCAATTGTTCGTTAAATTTTTACCATAAAATCCAATATTAAGGGAGGGCATTTGTCAAACTTAATGATTGGATTATTTTGTAACTATTCAATTTTGCACGCATTTATAGTACGTTCTTACTTTATTTTATCATGTACTAAATGAATACTCCTCTTTTGGAAGAAACCTTCAAGTGAAAAGCAAACAAAAATTTGGATTACAAAACAGATAAAGCACCAAATGGACTTACAACGTCGACAACTGACGGAGGAACATTCAGAGAGTGTAGCCTTCTAGTTAAGAATATAAGGACTCCCAGGATAATATTTTGCAAGAATCATGTCATCAGTCTGCCTTAATAAGTAAGCATTAGTCTTTTTACTTTTACTAAATGTGGATTAAAATATGGATTTTAAATAATGAAATTAAATATTTACTTCAATTGGTTCTAAAATGAAATAGTTCATAACTTCTATAGCAGAAAACGCTTCAAGCTTTTCATGTCCATTTCAAATTAATTATAAGAGCGAAGATTCCATTCACATGCAAGAAGTTTCTAGAAAAATGAACTCACTTCAATACTGAATATGGTGCACATATTTGAAAATTACCCAGATTAATTTTAATTTAATATCAATTAATTGATATGCTAAAATAGTTGAAAGGGCGCAGGTCCGCTTTATTAAGCTTCTTTTGAATCTGCCGTGTTCCACTCCTGATTTCTATGTCCGCCTGGAATTTGGTAGGATTCATCTAAAATTTAATGTGTTTAAACTACTTGATGGAGGAAACTACTTGCTATGAGTACTACTATGATAAGACTTTTGCAGCTAAGTGGTAAGAGATGCCCTTTAATTGGGCCACTGAGTTTAGTTCTTATCTATTCGAGATTAGGGCATAGAATGTCGTCTGGTTGGCGCAAGACTTAAAATTGCTTTGTGATAATTACTCTTCCCTACTTGAAGCGTGTAGAAACAATCTATTAAGTAAAGATATCTCTAAGGCAAAGACTTCTAATTACAATAGATAGATAGATATGTACTTTATTCGTACAGCACCAAAGGTACAGAACGGTGCCAAAAAAAGAAAAAGTTTCAATCAATTACAGAGGTACTCGTTTATGGAGTAATAATTTTTATTTAGTAAATATTTTTTAAGTTTCTTTTTTTTTAATTTATTTTTTGATGTGCTCACGTGAAGCAAAGACTCAGACAAACAATTATAGATTTTAGTGGCTTTTTCCAACTTTTGAAGTTCGGTGTGCACGCACCTCCAATAAGTTGTTTTGCCTTGTCGTAATGTTATGTAGTTCTCCTCTACGCCGGAACTTATTTGGATGTTCTAGTACAAATACGGCACATTTAAGGATATAGCAGCAGGGTAGTGTCAGAAAGCCTAATCGAGGAAATAGTTCGCGACAACTTGTATCCTTTCTAACCTTGCATATTATTCTTACTACCTTCTTCTGATACTTAAACACATTCACCGCTAGTGGCGCGCTTCCCCACAACATTATGCCATAAGTCATGACTGAATGGAACAGCGCATAGTAGGCCGTCTTCAGTCCTTCAATGCTCAGTAAGTCAGTCAGTCGTCTCATCAAATAACACAGTCTACTTAATTTCTCACATTTTTACTAATATGTATTTTAGAAATATAAGTACCCTAGGATTGAGGGAAGAGTATTTAATATTTAATATACATATACATAAACTTAAAATATTCTGTCATTTGCGTTTAATGAGAAAGAAGGCTTTTTTATAATGGGACAGATTATTAGTTCTACCCGAGTCGATTTGCTCATTATGTAATTCGGGTAGTGTGGATAGCTTGGAACATTTTGTTTTAGAATGTAATTTATTTAATAATCTTTGGAATCTAATTTAATAATCTTTTTAATAATATTTAAAAATCTTTAATATTTCGGAATACGTAAGTGACAGATATTCATTCAGTATTTTCTAATTTGCTGGTACCAGAGTCAGTTTCTAAAATCAATAAAATTTTCAAATTAGGAAATGTTTTGTTACATTTTTCCTAGAGGGATATCTCTGATTATTTATATTTTTAATACATGCTGAAATTGTGACAGCTAGTTGATTTTATTACAATAATTAGTGTTTTGGTTTTGTATTATTCACTTTTAAATGGTAAATGTTTATTGTGATTCGTTTTTGAATTTGAAGTTCTTCTTTTTTGTTTTTTGAAGTCTCATTTTATTTTATTATGTATATGTTTTATAATATACTCAACCCTGGCTAAAAAATTATATTTTATGAGCATAAAAAAAAAATTAATATAAATTAAATTAGGTTATAACGATTTACATATTTTTCTGCGACATACATACTTTTATAACCTCCCGACTAGTAATCAACCAATGTGCTTTGTGATATATAGTTTGAGTCATCTCTTTACACGAATTAATTACAATTACTCTGGCGGTGGACGAAAATCCAAAACCGGTCAGAATCAACAAAATGAAGAATATCTATGACGGTTAAATACATAGATATCTCCACTTGTTTGATGTTTCCATTTTTTCAAAAGAACAATGCCTTTTAAAAGTGAAAAACATAACATATGGCCTTACTTAGTTATTGACAATTCCCTCTTAACGTAATTAGGTTTTAACAAAGCATTCCAAAACCGTGTATAAGCTGAATTTGCTCTGTGATTAAAGTCTGTGTTATCGCACTGTTTTAACAAAATATCCTGATGATGGGCGAACGCCCGAAACCAATCGATAATCACAAAATGAAGCAGGCTATCACAGAAAATATTTATATTTGCCCACATTCTGTAATTGCAGAAAATATGATAATATTAGAGCATTATTATTTATTATATTCAAGAAACAAACAGTATGCATATCATTCATTTTATTTTCTACTTCGCTCATCAATCACAATTTTAGTTCCATAAATCGCGTACCGAATTCACAATTCGCAAATACTCCTTCATTATAGATCTCCAACTAAACAAAACAATATAAAGAAATCAATTTTTATAGCATATTAAAGGATATTATTAGTAAGAACTCCTTCTAACAGGAAGTATTGTAATCATTCCAAATTTTCGATATCAAGTTTTCACCGGAAATATCCGTTTTGAGGTCCCCTGAGTCCAAAAAAGTGGTTTTTAAAAAATGGTCTGTGTGGGCGTTTGTGTATTGAAATGTAATTAGTGTGATGAGTTGTAGTGTAGTGGTAGCTTGTAGTGGCTTGAGCGGTTTTGTAAAGGGCTTGTGTGTATGTAAGTTTTAAGAGAAGAAGTATCAGAATTAAGAAAGTAGTCACCACTGCTAACAATAAATATATTCTATTAAAATAATAACTACAAGTTATTTGCAAAGAATGTATAAACTCATTAATATATTGTGGAACTGGCATTGATGCTAAGAAAGCAAAAAATAAATGTTCTGCTTGAATGTATACAACAGACTATCTTGAGAGAATGCCTTCTCTTCATAGTTCGAATCCTCTATTATGAGAAGGGGTAGACAATGCTAACCAAGTTCATGAACTCGAAAAGACAAAGCCAACTTTTGAAGTCCGATGTGCACGCACCTCCAATAAGTTGTTTTGCCTTGTCGTAATGTTATGTAGTTCCCCTCTACGCCGGAACTTATTTGGATGTTCTAGTACAAATACGGCACATTTAAGGATATAGCAGCAGGGAAGTGTCAGAAAGCCTAATCGCGGAAATAGTTCGCGACAACTTGTAACCTTTCTAACCTTGCATATTATTCTAGGTACCTTCTTCTGATACTTAAACACATCACCGCTAGTGGCGCGCTTCCCCACAACATTATGCCATAAGTCATGACTGAATGGAACAGCGCAGAGTAGGCCGTCTTCAGTCCTTCAATGCTCAGTAAGTCAGTCAGTCGTCTCATCAAATAACACAGTCTACTTAATTTCAACTCTTTCTGTAACTGTAATCTTCTACCTGGGTGTACCCTTTTTTTTTGCCAGCGAATGTTAGGATATTCTTGGAATAATATTTTTCCAATAAAATATGTTTCTGGCATCCAGCACAGTATGTATGTAAATAGCACAGCTCAAAAACGAAAAACCGTAGAAAGTTCAAACTTGATATTCCGTTTAGGAATCACCTTGGCATCCGATGGTAGGTTATCTGTCAAAATTTATCAACCGATACTACCACTTTATTAGTTTATTTTTTTAACTTTTTTGCAATTTTTTCAAAAACGGCTCTGACGATTTTCTTGAAAATCCCTATATAAACTACACATACAAAGATCTACAACTTTTGTTTAAAACATTTCTCTGGAAAAATTCATTTAACGGCACTTTTAAAGGAGGGATGGGGTTATGTTTTTCTCTAAAATGGTATCATAGTTGATTATATACAATTATCATCCGAAGAAAATTAATTAGAAATAAATAGATGGCCGAAATTCCGAGTTTCAAGAAAATTAATGAACCGGAAGTGCTCTTTTACTGTGCGAACAATTTTTTTTTTCCATTTTTCGAAGAATTTCATTAAATTTGGTACACTAAATATAAAATTTGTCAATTATAATTTTGAGAACTGGATAAAGAGAAAGTTGCGTGAGTGTTTCACACCAGATTTTTTTTTCTTTTTTTTTATAAGAGCTATTAATGTGGTAATTATTCCATTAAAATTAGCAGCTATAGTTATCAATTTAATCTAAATATTAAAATTGATATTTAATTAAATGGCGAATCGTTTAAAATTTGATCTCCTTATTTTGGTGTTTAGTTGTGGTACAAAAAATTTTTTTTCTTTTCTTGACTGGAGCTAACTCAAAATCATTGAAAAAAAAAATCTACGGAAAAAAAGACAATCTTGACTTAGTAAATAATAATCGTTAAAATAATATTAATAAAAGACAAGATTCATATTACAGCTGTAGAAGAAGTGAACATTAAAAAAATAATTTTTTTTTACACAATATTTCAATAAGAAAGGCAAAATGGTGGTCGATAGTTCCCTCTTGAGAAATACATCATGAATTCAGACCAGACAGGAAATCTCTTGCCGAAAAGAAGATTAGATTGGAATATAATGGCCAATATTCAACAAACCAGATATAAATTGAATTTCGTTTGAACAGAAGTTGAAAAGTAAATCAATTGTAATTTCTTATTTGAGTACATTAGTTATTATTTTATTTAGTTTTAATATAATATTTTTCTCGGGCGCAATTTATAACAGTTGATTACTTTTTTTTTTGCTACGTTTATATTTATTTCGGTTAATTAATCACAAATGCATCAACGATTTGGCTGATGATTTATTTTCAAAATTTGCATTTTATATATAAGTCCCAAAGAAGTGTGTATATTTGTCTATGATAAGAGGCAAACCCATACGTCTTGATGTAAGTTGTGATGGTTACACGCAAGAACCCTCAGTACCATTGTATTTACGTTACGGCTAAGTACAAATATCTATCTTAGTTTAAAGGAAATGTGTTAGTTTCATAATTATATTAAGTTCAATGAGAGAAAGTCGTGTGAGTGATTCACACCATAGATTTTTTATTTTATTTTTATTAAGGTACGATTGGGAAATATAGATATTTGTATTCAACACTGTTGGATATATCCAACATTATTGGGACAAGAGGTTCTGTGTATGAGTGTGTGTGTGTGTGTGTGGGATGTTTAGTATTGTATATGTGCGGGAAGGCAATGTTAAGCTTCGCTATAATGCGAAAGCGACTGCATACCACATTGAACGAGGGGGTCCTCAGAAATTCTCAACCAAGTGAACATACCTGATGTCCACTACTGGCCATCCTGCTCTAAACTTAGCAGGGTAGCATTCCATTGATTATTTCATACATAGATTAATACAAAGGTGTAATCATGTTTTTTTTAAATAATAATTTTAAATTAAAAAATATTAATTTCACAAAAGAATAGTTTTTTTACTTTCTCTTACTCCTAAGTAAGAGGAAGTATTGTAATCGTGTAAAATTTTCGATATCAAGTTTTCACCGGAAATATCCGTTTTGAGGTCCCCTGAGTCCAAAAAAGTGGTTTTTAGCAAATGGTCTGTGTGTGTGTATGTATGTATGTGAACAGCACAGCTCAAAAACGAGAAACCTAGAAAGTTGAAACTTGATATTCCGTTTAGGTATCACCATGGGATCTGACTACGTTATCTGTCAAAATTCTTCAACCGAAAGTACCACTTTACTAGTTTTTTTTTTTTTTACGTTTTTCTCAGGCTAAAACCATTTTCTTCAAACTTGGTATATCAACTACACATAGAAAGAGCTACAACTTTTATTTGAAACATTTCTCTGGAAAAATTCATTTCTGGGGGGGAGAGGCGGGGTTAGGTTTTTATCTAAAGTGCTATTACAGTTTATTAGACAATTCTATCGTCTAAATAATGTTAATAAGAATTAAATATGTTGCCAAAATTCCGATTCTGAAAAAAAATTGGATGACCTGTTTGGATGTGCTGTTTACTTTACCAAATGATTTTTTTCACTTTTTTTTGCGATTTTCTCAACAATGGCTCCAACAATTTGCTTGAAACAACCCATATAAACTAAACATACAAAGATGTACAAGTTTTATTTAAAACATACCTCCGGAAAAATTCATTTAAGGGCACTTTTAGGGGAGGGTTGGAATTATGTTTTCTCTAAAGTGTTATCATAGTTGATAAAGTATAATTGGATGATAGATTATACAATTCTATCAACCAAAATTAATTAGAAATAGATAGATGGCCAAAATTCTGAGTTTGAAGAAAATTAGTAAACCGGAAGTGCTCTTTTACTAAACCGTTTTTTTTTTCAGTTTTCGACGAATTTCATTAAATTTTTTTTTTTTTTTAATTTAAGGCGTCTCAACATCTGTGGTCATTTGCGCCCGGAGCCTTCGCAGGCACTGCGACTCGGACAGTGTTCTCCCGTTACAGACAACACTGTCATCACAGGACAGGGGCTGAGGGGGTCCTAGGAAGAGCAAATCTAAGGGAGCACGACTGGATTGAACCCGTTGATACCGCGTTGCGAGGCCAGTCATTAATTACTTATTAGTATACGTATTAGTTGGACTGGCCGTATGAACATGTGTTGGAGTTACGTATACCCTGAGCGGCCTTCTGTGCACTCTATGTCAACAATCAACAAAGCGGGGCAAAACTAAACTACCCCCCCCCCAAATCAATTTTTAGTTTGTCTAACTACTGTGGTTTTTACAAAATGGTCTGTATGTGTGTGTGTGTGTGTGTGCGCGCGCGCGAATAAAGTATTTCAGACTGCAAATCTTAGAAATCTCTAACTTCATAAAAATTCGGCAACCGAAAGTATACAGCTTTGGTTTCGGTTCTTTGGAAAATGGCCTCACCATTTGCTACGCAAACTATAAAATTTGTCAATTTTGAGAACAGGAGTTAGAGAAAGTTGTGTGAATGTTTCACACTAGATTTTTTTCTTATAGACTTGTTTTATTTCACAAAATAATTTATTATTTCGATTCAAATGTATTATTTTAGAAAAAACGAATATTCAACCAAATAGAAGATTGTAAATATGCTGTAATGATCACTGTTTGAAGAAACTATACTAACAAACAAAAAAATAATTACAGAGAAGAAGAAGAAAAGGCGATAGATAGAGATAGATAGAGAAAAGGCGATATAACACAGGCAGAAGAGTGAATTGGACATCCAGAGAGTTATGGCGCACAGAAGCAAAACATTTAAATAACCAACTTAGCTTGAGATGAAGAAAGATCATTAAATATCTAGAAGGTACAGAAGAGAATCAATGTTGGGACTTTCTAGAAAGGAGATTTACTGCAGCATACAATTTTTTTAGGTTTTTTTTAGCAGTAGTTATATTATACAATAATAAACTGTATAATAAATTAAGTATACTAAATAATAAATTGTATAATTACAATAATAAACTGTAAAAAAGTAAACTTTTTTTACAAAATAGTAATTTTATTCATTTCCTGGATTTAAAATAACAAATAATAATAAAAAGAATTAGTTTTCCGAGCAAAATATCATTCGAAAAATTATTCACTTCATTGAACAAAAAAAATCGATTCTTTTTTAGTTCGAAACTAGATCTATTTTTTTTTTTTTTTTTTTAACTTTTATTCAGAGCAAAATCTATAAGAAAGATTAGTTCTTTTTCATAATATTTGCAAAAAGAAAATAAATAATCAGTGAAAGATATTTTATTTCTTGCACTGTTCAAATAAGCTGTTAAAAAAGTATTATTGCCTCTTAAAACGAAGCCTGAATGAAAGCACTATAAGAACTATTCATGTTCGTTTAGGTTCCCATTTGACTGACAAATCCTTAATTATTTTTTGTTCATATAAATGTAATGATGTCGCTAATAATGTCATTGTAAAGAAATAAATGAATATATGGGTGTGTGTTTGTGTGTGTGTGCAATCCTTAATGTAGATTGTTGTAGGGGATTATTGCACTACGGCCTGAAAGATATAATGTGCCCCCCCCCCGAGCCTTCTCCAATGCACAGCCGGCCTCCAAGCAGTGTTCTCTAGCTATAGTTAACCCTGCCCATCACCGGGCAGAGGGTTGTAGAGGATCCTAGCAAGAGAAAATCTGAGAGCAGCATGCTGGATTCGAACCGGGGATCTCCGCGTTGCTAGTCCAGGGAGCTAATCCCTTCCTTTCTCCCTTGGCTTTCGCCAATTAACGAGGGACGGAGACCCTAGTTTGTGTAATCTTTGTCCTTGTCTGTAAATGAAGAGTGTATGTAGTTTAAGTATATTGTGTACTGTTCTGACGAAGTGCATGGAGTACTGAGCTGTGGTAACCCGTAGAGTCGCTACTACCCAAGTAACTGCCATTATCCTTAATGTAGAATAGAAAACGGGGGAGGGGGGCGAGCCTCATTCCACTGCGACCTGCAAGTCGAGGTCTATTGTGGATCCCCTTGAATTATAGCACAACCCCCAGCTTTGCCCTCTTAATCAGTCCTAGCAAAGCTGAGAGCGGCTCCGTCATGAAGCTTCTAGCTTCGGGATTGCCTGTCCCCAATAGAAGAAACCTAATCCTCGCCAGGCCGGCGCACTCACAAAGGATGTGCGCCGTGGTTTCTTCCTCTACCTTGCAGAATCGGCACACCGCACTATCCGCAAGTTGTAGGTGGTGCATGTGTCTGTTCAGCCTACAATGCCCAGTTAGTAGACCCACATTTAACCTTATATCCCTTCGGGTCTGGCTCAGTAGGTCTCTGGTTAAATTTAGGCAAATGCTTTTTGATGAAGTGCCTCTGTCCTGGTGATCTCTCCCACCAACGCAGACGCTGTTCTTCTATCCAATCCCTGATAGAAGTTTGAATGAGGCTGCTGGACAAGCCGCAGAAGGGTTCGGGGCCTATAAAGGTATCCTGCGAACCCTCCCTCGCTAGGGTATCCGCTCGCTCATTGCCCAGGAACCTCGCAATTCTTAATGTAACAAAAGTCTATACAATTTTTTCTTGGTTGTAATAAAAATTTATGAGTTAAGAACGATTAATTATTTCTTCTAGCTCAAAGTTTTTAAGTAATAATCTGGCGTAATATTATAGCTCGCAAGACTTACTCTTATTGCGGTTAATATAATTATTATGAACTTGACAAAGTTTTCTTAAAACTACGAAATTTTTACTTAGTTACCCTAACATAAATTAAAAGTGGTGAGATATAAAATAGGTTAAACATAAATGGCAGGCATAAATGCAATTTATTTACACTTACTGCAATATGCAGACGATAGTGCCAAAACATTTCATAAAATCCAAACTTTAACAAAATTAATGTCACAAGATTCCTCAGAACACCCTTTAAAAATCAATTCTGCCCCCCCCAAAAAAAATGTTTTAAATAAAAAAGAGTGTGACGTTTATATCTGTGCTGTTAGCGTTCCAAGTTTAAAGTAAATTTGTTGTCGTTTTCCGAGAAACTTTCAAATACTCAGAAAACTATTCTGTAAAATCGTCTTGTTACTCGATTTTCTTCAAACTTAAAATTGTAGCAACATTTCTACAGTACTACAATGTAAGTAATAGAACAATGTATTGTAATGAACTGGTACTTCAGAGAAAAGCTTAAAGTTGCTATTCTCCCCAGAACCTCACTAAAATCAATTTTTCTGTACAAATGTTTCAAAATTAATGTGATAAACATTAATTTAGTGTATTTGCAAATCCAGTAGAAAAATTCATCCGGTACTATAATCTGGTTACCGGAAAATTAGAACACTGCAGGAACCCCGGTGGAAGAACATAGGCAGATCTTGGTGAAATAAGTGGGGTAAAGGGTAGTGAAAAAAACAAAACAGAAAAAACAAGTAATCTTTGTGTAACAATAACTTTATTAAAGAATTAGTTGCTCCCCAGTACTTCTGCGTCACAATTGGACTTGAAAACGCTCATTGACTAGTGTGGAAGCTCTGGGAATCGCACCGATTGTCCGAAGGTCAAACAATCCTTTCCAGAGTTGTCCATGAGGATGCTGGACAGAAGATTTTTGTCACATAAGTCGGAGGACCACTACAGTTGGGCAGATTGTAAAATCTGAGAATCTAGGAATGTTACAGCATCTATAAACACTTCATTACATAGAAAATCATTATCTATGGTGAATAGATTACGTCCAACAGGAATATATGATTTGAGTAGACAGTCAAGAGACACCTATCTTTATGGGAGTTTTTTGTAATTTTCACCAAAATCGCTTATACGACTTTCTTTAAATTTGGTATATCAACTACACATACAATTGCTATAGCTACAACTTTTATTTGGAACATTTCTCCGGGAAAATTCATTTAAGGGCACTTTTAGTGGAGAGGTGGGGGTTATGGTTTCCTCTGATGTGAATTTAATTCACATTGTGCTATACAATTCTGTCAATTAAATAATATTAATTAGAATTATATAAGTTGCCAAAATTCCCAGTTTGAAGAAAATCGGTTGAGCGGAAGTGCGACTTTACAGAATAGGTTTTTCACTATTTTTGGCGATTTTCTCCATAAAGGTGCCGATAGTTTTAAACACTAATAAGAATTGTAATTGTGAAGAAAACTTGCCATGTGAGTGTTTCACTCCAGACTTTTTTCTTACACAGAACCAACGCTGTCTAATATCAAAATTTGATAAATAGTACTTTTCGCGCCGCAACTACCATGGGTATCGTCCCCAATAGATTGACTATTTAATCCTGCACACAATCTATTATATATTCCAATGTGTATAATCAATCAGTTCTATCCAAATATTTATTTATTAAGTTCTAATAAGAATAAATAAACACAATCTCTATACATTACTAATGGTATGTTTAGATTGTTAAACAGTTGGAAACCGCCTGTTGGTAAATGTCAATCACCTATCCAACCACTAATTGTGGTTGACACAAAAGCAATAAGCCGCCATGCTTATCAACATACGCTTCAATTGAGATCAATAATAATTTCGAATATAAACTTAGATTTGTACATCTTATTAGGTCGCTAGATAGAATCTTAAACTAACTCCAAATTCCTATAACTATTTACGTCATTAAAGTTGTTTCTATGGTAAATCCTCTATAAAGATTCAAATTTAATTACGGTCAAAGTTGTGACCAACTTTGTTTTGTATATCAATTTTTTTACACCCACACACAACAAATCCATAATGCAGCAAACCATTCTTTTAATCAGAATACTCTTTACAGAATGGCTAAATTTACCAAGGGCGGGCCATTGGGGAAAATAACAGAAGAAAATCTTAAGATCTTGTGCTCTACCTTGTGCCATCATCATGAAAGCGCTTTTAATATTTTTTTTTTTTGCATGAAACTTGGTCAAAAGTTAGTGAAAAATTTCGAAAAAGCATATTTTTTTAAAAATAACGTTGAAAAATTTCTTAATTATGACGATTGTAGTTCAAAAAAAAAAAAAAAATCAAATAATTTCAATAAGACTTTGAAAAAAGACTTTTATATAAATATGTCGTGAACATCTGTGAAAAATGTTTACCATATTTTAAGTGATTAAACGCAGAATAATTTCTTGAATTTATTATTAATAATTATACTGTACTATTAGCTGCTTCATCTCTTTTGTTTTTGTTTTTAAAGGGGCATGAACAAATGATACTCCCCCACTTGCATCAACAGCAACCCTAAAAAACCCTATGGCGCAACAGCCCATAAAGGGCCAAGGCTTGCCAGACGGCGATTTGAATATCGGGCCGCAGTTCCCACGCCGTTTAGTTCCAGCCTTCGCTACCCAAGGCGCTACTAACTGTAGCTTCCCACTTTTTATCACGATGCTGGGAACACCGACTTTGCCCTCACGGGTATCGAACCCTGAATTCTCGCACGAAAGGCGAGTGCGCTAGCCACTAGACCAACGCAGCCTTAACATCAACAGTATCTATATTTAATGGAATTTATCTTGAAAAGGATATTTTGGAATTCATTATGTTTCACCAATCTATAGTGAATTCATTCGCCAATAATATGAGATAAGAATTAGACTAAAAAGGAAAGTGAAATTTTATATTACAACAATGTTTATCAGAAACTTGACTATTCTTAATTCTGATTCGTTTAAAATCTTGTTAATTTAATCCCCCCTCCTCCCAAAAATTGCCACTTTCACTATTTTGAAATATCGTTAAAATGAAAACAATGTGATTAAATATCTTAAAAAGTTCACTGAACTAAATTAATTTTACATTTGAATACACTTATGTGTAATAGTTATGAAAACAAATGAGAAGATCGTAGTTCCACCAGCTGGTTCGGAATTCCACTTATCTTATTTCCGCGTGCAGCTGCTACGTGGAAATTCCTCTTTATCCGCAGATTCACTAATCCCGAACAGCCATAAATCTTCTTCAGCTTCGGATGAACGAGTGAACAATCTTTTGCAACATTTATTTAAATAGAGTTTCAGCTATAATACATTATAGAGAAATTGTATTTCTTGTATTTTTTAGCTACAAAATGAGCTATAAAACTCTTTTATCTACATGTAGTAAGTAGGCCTTTTATAGCCTCATAATTACCTTTTTACAGAAATATCATCAAGGAAGTAAGTCCTTTGGGAGTTTTTTTTTTTTTTTAGAGAAGTTACATTCTGTATAATTCTAAGCATTGGGCACAATAGACACTAATTGGAAGAATGAGTGAAGTGAATCGATCGTAACGGGCCCCACTTCAACAGAGAGGTTAACTGTAATGGATAAATGGAAAATCAGTGTTAGCAGTTTCGAATCAAGTGAAGAAAGACAACTGAATTTTTCCAATTATGTACTTTAACTTGTTTGCAATATTTTTGTGCTGTCACATGTTGAAACGTAGTATTTTGGCATCCAAAAAAATTAATTAGCCATTCTTTATGTGTTTGTGTGCGTGTGTGTGTGTGTACGTGTGTGTGTATGTGAATGTGTCAGTGTGTTTTGTGTGTTTTGCGAGAGTTTTGGAGCAGAAGATATTACAAATATGATTCATTTAAAATTCGTCTCTGTGAAGAATAAAAATTCCATTGAATTCTACACGATTCATGAGGCTACAGCTTATCTAAACTTTAATAACCTGGCAGAATGAGCAAAAAAATTGCGGGATATTTTACAATCATTTGCAAAATAAAAAATTGTTGAATTCCTGAAGATTTAGAAAAACAAAAATTATGAGAGATATCTGATAAGAGAGAGGTGGCAATCTGGAGAGACAGGGTTGGTAACACATTTTGATAACTGGTGAGTCCAATAATCACCAATTATAATGTGCGTACGTGTCACATACGGCGCTAAAGAACTGCATATTAAAGAATCCAATAACAAGTACATCGCGGTCGCACGATCTTTTCATGAACAGACGATATAGCCCTATTTGCCTTTGGGAATAGGAACTGAATAGGAAAATGTTTGACTTCTACAAACAGGTAACATACAAAATCATGAAACATTCCACACTGTATTTTGTATAGATTACAAGAATATTCTAGTCTCGTCAACGCCTTCTGCTTCTCTGTCACTTATGCTCATTTTGTCTAAATATTTATGTCTTTTGGTTCTAGTACCTACTAAAAAGCAAATTCAATAATTTGTTAAACAATGTAATTTTACAGAAAGTTAGGTTTAACCATTTACAGGTAGAATGAAAATTATAAAACAAAAAAGTGCATCTCCTGCTTGGCGATTGGCTAACTCTTTCGACTTTCAAACAAACCAGCCCTCTCAGATCCAATTTCCATTGCCGCGGAGCCTCTAACTATGTTGAACCAATATAGTGAATAAAATTGACTTACAAAAGAAATCAGTAGTGGACCATAGATGCGAAAACATGATGATGTAATCCTGAACGTTATCCGCAAATAATAACGTTATTTATGTAAACTATTTATAAACGTCATACTACAAAAATGAATTTTTTGTATTTACTGATGTAATCCTGAACGTTATCCGCAAATAATAACGTTATTTATGTAAACTATTTATAAACGTCATACTACAAAAATGAATTTTTTGTATTTAATGATGTAATCCTGAACGTTATCCGCAAATAATAACGTTATTTATGTAAACTATTTATAAACGTCATACTACAAAAATGAATTTTTTGTATTTAATGATGTAATCCTGAACGTTATCCGCAAATAATAACGTTATTTATGTAAACTATTTATAAACGTCATACTACAAAAATGAATTTTTTGTATTTAATGATGTAATCCTGAACGTTATCCGCAAATAATAACGTTATTTATGTAAACTATTTATAAACGTCATACTACAAAAATGAATTTTTTGTATTTAATGATGTAATCCTGAACGTTATCCGCAATTAATAACGTTATTTATGTAAACTATTTATAAACGTCATACTACAAAAATGAATTTTTCAAGTTGTACGACACGGTTTGAAAATCGTCTGTCGGAGAGAGGTCTACGTGCTATATGATAAGAAAGCAAAACAAAAATACCCTATACAAAATTAATTAAAAAAAATTAAAACATACAAATTAAAATATTAAATTTTAAATTATATTCTTCTTATTTTAAATGTATTTATTACAAAACAATTTTTTTTTTTTAAGAATTTAAGCGTTATCATCTATTAATCATTGGCGCTAGAAGCCTTGAGCTAACCGCCTTCCCTAACATAAGTTATTACATTCATTATTTACATTTCATTAGTAATTAACTGATAATCGTAATTTATTTATGTAGTTGTAAAGTTATTCTTGTTAGTAATATTGTAATGAATCTCGTTGGTAAATTGTATTTCATAAATCATACCATAATTTTTAAAAAAGAGAATTTTAAAAGGTAAAATTTTTTTATAAAGTTAATTTTCTTCAAAAATTAAATACTGCTACGAACATTTTCCTACTTTTTCCAGTATATGAAAGTTTTATGTAATGTTATCTCTCCCGAATACAGGACGCCCCAAAATTCAACCAGTATGGGCACTGCGCGACAAAATGGAAAGTATTTGCTTTCTTCCTACGATTTACCAACTAGATTGGCTTCCATAATGATTATAACTTAAATTTAAAAGCTTACCTCGCAGCTTAATACCGTACCGTATAAAAGAAGAGTTCCGGGACCTTATTTTGTGGACCCATCATCCTATGAGCCTGTATTCCTAGGTCGAGAGATCTGATATGGTGGACACTTCCTGATAAAACCCCCTTCTCTAGAACCTCTTCAGCGATCATTCTTGGCAGCCTTGAAGGAGTTATGTCCAAAATCTTGGCAATGTATTCACGTAAATTGGATATAAGCAATATATAAGAATGGGGGTATAGGATGGAAGAGCATATAACTTTTTATAAACCGGGAGGGGATCATTATAGTTTCAGTCACAATCATTATATCATCAGTACAGCAGCAGTATCACATCAGTTATACATCAGTTTCGCGAGCGCGTCCCTATACAAAGTTTAAAACATATACTTATTAACAATCATTTTATAGTTGTGCATCTTAGTTTTATCTAGTTAAATCATTTTAAATTGTTTGTAGTTTTATCTCTTTAAATCACTTTAAATTATTTATCTATTTCAATCATTTTATATTAATTGTAGTTACCTATTTCAAACATTTAAATTATTGTTAAAATATAGTCTATTTTTGTAAATTCAGTATTTCGTATTTCAAGTAATAACTCTCTAAAATCTCTAAACTAACTTCCGCCTATTCTTCACATCAAATCCCTCTTCAAGACATCTGACTCCAATACCTCTGGAATCCGATAACTGATTCCAATACATCTGGTGGCAGCGGTGCTTCTCTTTGACCGTGTGTATTGACCCTTGTTTGAAAAGGTTTTTGTTTGGCGCGGCTCTTGTCCTGAAGATAGCGGCTGGCTGGAGCCACTAGTTATAAATTATATCCTTTCTTCTTGTTATCATGACGTTACAATATGGTAGCAAATGAAGGAAGCCAATAAACAGTTAGCCTTGTTTTTGTATATTCAAAAAATAATATCACCTATTATTAGTTTATGTATAAGTTTCTCTATCAATCTTCCGGTAGGCGGAAGTGGACTAGTCACTTCTTCAGGGATCTTGGCGTTTCTGCGAATAGAATGACACCTCCAACATTCACTCAGTTCCTGCTTGCGTTTAGCGAATCACAAGCAAACCCTAGCTCATTAATGCATACTCTCACTAATAATTACACATTGTATATTTCACCAGACGTCTACATTCCTATGAACAAACACTTAGCGCTGTTAAAGCTTAACAGAGCCACAACAGAACTTACAGTTCACGGTAGATTTGGTCACTCACCCTTCATACATCCAACACAATATATTTTTTAAAAGTTATTTTTTTAGAAATAAATCTGCGCATGAAGATGTGGATGAATGTACAACAAAAATAAAAATTAAAAAAATAAAGAAAAAATAATAATAATAAATAATTTGTTATGAGAAACATGTAGAAAAGAGGCAGTGGTAATATATTTGTACTAGAGGAATGAAAACAATTACTTAAATACTAATACGGTTGGAGAACTGAGAATATTCTCATTACAGTGTATGTTGAGTACATTATGTACAAGCATGTATCATGCAAGAAGGTAATGCTGTTTGGAATCGCTTTTGGTCCTCAAGGACAACAGTAAATATATATATATATATTGTGTTTGTGTGGGTGTCTGTGTGTGAGAGAGTGAGGGAGACTTGAAGTTTGGAGTACCACTTCAAGGAAGGTATAGTAGCTACTAGCCAGGCTAAGGATGTATAAATGCGTCAACAGCTGGTAACACTGCGATACTGTACATACACTGGGATACTGTACATACTTCCATACATATACTGCGATACTGTATATACTTACATACATACACTGGGATGCTGTACATACATACACTAGTATTTAGTAGAACACTACTAGCTGGATTACTAGTGCGACTAGAGCCCAGCCACTCTTGCTATCCCACCTAGGGTCTACAACTAGTACTTCACTCATAGTATAATTACTTCTGTTTTTACCCCTTTCCGCTGTTCTCGTTCCCTTTTGGTTATATCTAACATTCTCTCTCTTATGCCTTTACTGCCAGCTGCCTCAAGACCCACATTCCCTCAGAGATCCCTATATATATGTTTATATAAAATAGTTCTAACCCTTTCTGACAGTCTCATTAATAAAAGTGGCCTCTATATCTTCTTACAATGACATACATTCATATTCACCTTTCTAAATTAACTACAAGTTTACTTAAATGCATTCTAATCAAAGTGGTTTCTTTATTTTTCTTAACATTTCTAAAATAATGAGAAATACTATTAAATTTAATTATAAATTAATAAAAATTAATTAAAACATAAAATAAAATAAAAATCTATATTAGATATAGAAAGAAATGATGTCATCATGGAAATTAGTGGTACATTTAAGGTATATGCAATATTAATTTTATTAGAGATGGGTTTTGTATGCATCGTATATATGTATGCGTGAGTATGCAGGGCATGTGGTGCGTGCGTGATTAAGATAATTCAAAAATTCTTTAAAAATTGGAGTGTATATATGTAAACCCCATTTGTAAAGTCAAAAATGAAAAAAATTGAATAAAGTTCGAACTTGATATTTCGTTTAAATTTTACCAGACATTCGGGTGACACTAGATCTGAAATGCCTTTCAGCATAAATTACTATTCTAAAACTTACATAATATTAAGAACAATTAAATAAGTTAATGAAATTCCAAATTTGAAGAAAATCAGGTCACTAAAAGTCACAACCCTCATAAAAGGTATTTTTTTTTTTAATTTCTCTGATTTTCTCCAGAAAGACACCATCAAGTTTCTATAAACTTGATGTACTAACTAAACGTAAATAGAACTATCACTTTTTTTTTTTTTAAACATTTTCTTAAGAAATTTCATTTTAATGAAAATTCATTCACTTCTTGGGAGCTCAAAGTTCACACTTTCTTAAAAAGTTTCTTTTTGTTTGTTTTTTTTTCAATTAAAAGTTACAAAGAAACGTTACAGCTCTTAATATGTGTAATTGATAAACCAAGTTTAAAAGAAAACCTGAAAAAAAAAACCATTCAATAAAAATTCAGCACTTCGAGTTGAATGATTTTGTCAGATAACTTCCAGTCGGGTCCCATGGTGATACGCAAAATGAATGTCAAGATTAAACTTTCCTACGATTTTTCTTTTTCGAGTTATGGACACACACAACTACACCATTTTCGAACTCAGGGGACCTCAAAACCTGAATTTCCGGTGAAAACTCTATATCGAAAGTTAGACTTGATCGCTATACTTCCTCTTACCAGCAGTAAGAGAAACTAGTACCAAGTTTGAAGACAATTTTCACATGTGAATGAAATAATAATATCAGACCTCAAATTTTTGTGATTATTTTGCTAAACTTCCCAAACTAATTCTGTCATAACTATCTAAAAAAAATCATTTAATCGTCTACTATTTGTAGGAGATAAAGAAATATATTTTTTACTAAAGATGGTTATAATTACTAATATTAAAGCTAGGGAGGCGCGGCAAGTTAGCCGATGGAAGCCGGTCTTCATTAATAAAGCATGGTCAAAGGTTTGGTTGAGCCATGGGCGAGGGTGTAAGGCAGGGGGTGTGCGCCCATATATTGGCCGAATGTTGGTGACAGGCTGCCGTAATAGCACTCACCACACGGACCCTATAAATTTTTACCCCTATACCTTACCCGTTTTACTTGGTGTTCTTCATCCTTTCACTGCTATTTCCTGCTTTCTCTTGGTACTTCTTCCCCCCACCTAGGTGGCCTTTAGCCACCAACAAACTACCTCTTCTATTCAAGACTATACAAGGCGATCTTCCGACCACTATACCTAACACTTCTACCCACAAACAGATTTATTGCTACTCATTGTCTCTTCCCCGTTAAACCAAAAGGGACCCGCATATTCTCTCTCTTCTTGATAACAATTCAAGAAACTCCTGACCATTTACCATTATTTCTATTCTCAATATATATGCTTCTACCTTACTACATCAATTGCACAATTATCCCATCATAAATATTATTGTAATAACCTTTATGTTCTCGCAAAATTTATATTTGCATATATTCTTCCCCTTTTTTTTTCATTATGCATTTTTCTTTTATTTATCACTAAAATTTCATAGTTTTTTTTATTTTATTTCAAATTGTGTTTAATATTGAAACCAATAATTTACCATTATTAAAAGGAACAATTCCGTATATTCTTGAAATCTCCACTCACCTGAAACAAAACAGAATAAAAATTGTTAATACTTAATTTCCTCTCAATAAAAGAATAGATACTAAGAACAAATACACATCTTATAATTTCAAGTGATCATAGCATGGATTTTTATGTTTATTTATTACACGATTAGCAATTATGTAAAATTATATTTATTGATTTATGTGATAGTGTTAAAAAAGAAAAGAAAATGGAAACTTTCAGTGTCATTAGAGCTTCTAATTGGATTATTGTTCGATAATGGATAGTGTTGTCCATAACGAGAGACATATTTGAAGTTTACCTCTACCAAAAAAAAAAAGGGTTTGCAGAATCTTTTTTGTTTGTTTCCCTCGAAATAAATGAAAAAATACTGACTTTTTTTTTTTCTAATTTTTTAAGCGACTGATCTGAAAGATTGAAGAAATATCTTGATTTTAGTTATTCCCATAACATATGTCTATTTAATAATTCTCATAAGCTTACCAGCATATGAAACCCAGCACAAAAGTTTGTAATTTTAATGAAGTACAGAAATAATTTAAATAAAGAAGTTATGGAGTTACAAAGTCATACATAGCATAGATCTTTATGGTTTCATAAGTGTCCAGTCACCAAGCAAAAATTAGCTGAAATATAATTTTGCTATTTATAAGTAACCTTGGGTAGGCTTGTATAAATAAACTGTCTTTACCTTCTTGCTAATAAAATGAAATTTTTTAAATTTCATAAAATCAACGATAACTTAAAAAGTATAATGAAATGTTAAATTTCTTACAAGAATTATAGATAAAATTGAGTGGGGTAAATTAATCAGAGTTTTCATGTTAAAAATAAGATTTAATTAGGATATTTCCTACTAGAGATCAGCCTAATAGATACAACACGGTTGACATTCTGAAACTGAAGGTGAAATATTGAGATCGAAAAATCCCTATTTTTTTTTTGTAATATAAGAAAACCTTGTCATCCATTAATCCTACATGATTAAATTAAAAACTTTAAAAATAATAATTAAAACCATAAAATTATTATTATCAATAAATAAAAAATCAATTGATTCGATCAGAAATCAGAATTAATCTCTTAGAAGAGTATGGAAGCCCGCATAGCAGCGCTGTATTGCATTATAATGGCAAGCTGTTCAAACCTCGGAAATATTACTTCGTTATTGAGGAAAAGCTAGGAGTAATGGAATATTACACTCATCTTGAGGAAATCACCATAAAAACTATGGCAATTATATGTTGCTGACACTACTAACCGTTTCAGCGCCACATTCTCTCATGGTGCACCTTCACGTCTTCAATGACTTCTGTTCTGGCCGTCTATCACGGTGGCCTATACGGAACGGACGAATAGGCACCAAAGCCCAGCACAAACAAGCATAGCTCCCAACAAGCGCTACCTAAAATCATATATAAGCTCGAGAATTTCAGAAGTTAAAACACTTTCAAGAACCAGCAACCAGCAACAATCACTTTCAAGAACCAGCAACAACTTTCATCAATCAGTACAGAGAGTCTTCACTTTTTTTTTAAGGCGCATCAACATCCATGGTCATCGGCGCCTGGAACTTTCTGCCAACTTCCGGACAGTGTTCTCTTGCTACAGACAACACTGTCTATCACCGAACAGTGTGCTGTAGAGCCTCCTAGGACGAAAAAATCTAAGGGGCAGCATTGACTTTCTTCACTTAACTCAGTAATAAGAACCATATCTCAGGCCGGAGTTTACTCTACAAGCTGGACAATCTAGCTTATCGATCGTTATCTAGTTAAACACATCATTTTACGCTACGAACGATATCACTCATCACTCGGACTCTCTAACCTATAGTTAATATTCTCACTGTGCAGCCAAATATAATTTTGAAATAAAAGTGTCATTAGTGTTTGCAATATATTAACAACATCACCAACGGCAGCAACATCTTAAAGTATTACACACAATAAGTTAAACAAATAGCTGAGATTAAAATTTCTCGAGTGTAATTCTGATATGACTTTTTCTCACTATAATTGACGGCCGAACTCTAATTAAACATTTGTTTAATTGCCCTTTCGATGGCAGACTAAGTTAATTTTCTTAGTGTTCCCTGAAGTCAAACTCTGGCAAAATTATATTAGTGAAAAAAAAAAATCTGGTGTGAAACTTCTGCTATTACAATTATAATTGTCAAATTTGGAATGTTTACTAAAGGTTAATTCGTCCATACATATTGTTTACCAAAAAGTAGCCCTACTATTAAATAAACTAAGATCAGTTTAGAGGTCTGCGTAATGTCATGTAATCAGAACTACCTAAAATCCATTTTTGAAATAAAGTTTCAAATAAAAGTGATCCCTTTATATATATATATATAATTAGATTTCTGAATTTAAAGACGATCACTGAAGCTGTTTTAGAGTAAAACTCCACAACCTTAGAAATATGGAACGGACGAATAGGCACCAAAGCCCAGCACAAACAAGCATAGCTCCCAACAAGCGCTTTAGAGTAAACACATTCCAACACATTCAATACAATCGGTACTTCAAATTGACTAATATTGATCGAAACCTTAGCGCTGGATATGATGCCTCTTTAAAATAGAATATCAACTCGACGACCCTAAATTCCCCAGATTTTTCAGTTTCAAAATCCAATTTTCTTAATTCTAACCACAACACAACAACACTCCTTCTCCAGAATACAGAATACTAATTCTTGAAAAAGATATAGAGCAAAAGTCGTCAAATTCGCCATAAAAATGCTGAAGTCATTGTTTCAATACCAGCCGCAGCACACGCCACGTTCATGCTTCCAAGAGCACTTCAATTATGCATCCCAAATGTCACACCACGACAATTATTAGTGAATGAGCTTCAATTTGGATAGGCCAGTTCCCAATAAACTATCTCTAACTGCCCCACAAGAGCTAGAAAAAAATGAGAATACAAATGCCGGCTACGTGGGGGGTTTGACAAGGGTCGCCATATCAACATCAAACTGGAACTGTACACACTAGCTCACCACCCTTAGAACAAGTAAGAGGTCTAACTAGCCACATTATTCACATCAAGCGAGTCACTATAGCCAACGCTACCAATCTACATTCAACACGTTCCAACATCGTCACTCGTTGCTTGGCTACTCTCCCGATCATAACTTATTTTCTTCTTACCATTAAATCATTAAAATATAAGTTCTGAGTACAGTGTCAGTTGTGTGTTCATCTTTGCACCATTACATCAACCTTCATGATCCTACTGCCCTTACATTATTGAGAGCATCACATCATTTTCTATCAAAATTTTCCATGTTCGTAAACGAAAACTCACGAGGATCATTTTGAAAATCTTTAACGCAATTAAAGATTTGTATAAGTAACTTTAAAAAATTTAAACTGTCCTTTTTGTATATTCTACTATTTATTGGTTAATTAGTGTTTACATAATTAATTATGAATTATCTTACTTCATTTAATATGAATATTTCTGGAAAAATCTTCTCTACTGAAATTATTCTCCAGTTATATTGATTAGATTTCTTAGACTTGCTCTCATTTTCAAAGAATTTTGATCTTCCTTTCATGTCTCCATTTTGTTGGTTTTTGTATCTATAGAAAGACATGTAATCTAGCTTATTCGTTTAACCGTAAATCTTAGATCTCGTAATATTTTCAATGACAGATATAAAATCTTTACATGACTGTTCATAGAATGACTCACCAGGGATCTGAGATTATTTTTATATTTTAGAAAATTTAACTTTATAAATATAAACTAAGAAATTTGTTAATTGTTTTTAGGAACCTACGTATAGAATTAGCTACTTATAGAATTAGCTATAAAACTCAGCTATATTTTTCCCTATTTCTCTCTTATTTCTAGACATTGTTTTTCTTCAAACAGGAATTTAATGCATGTTCATTGCTTTAATATCTGGTAAACAGTGGAATGGAACTAAAAACAAGTACTTAAAAATGTGAAAATTAAGAAATTACCGCCAACAAAAGTAGATATGGCTGCTCGTTTGAGTCCATGGACACTTCAAATTATCTACAAGTGTTCTTCTCCCATGTGTTTAACACATAGCCAATCCATCACCCTAATAAGTTTTGTCATTTGGCAGAGGCACCTTTAAACGTCTGAAGACAGGTTTCAACTTCTTTAAAGTCTAATAGATTCATTTGTTTTGAGCATACAGTGACCAAATTAGCAAGCGCGCTAGTAGTTTTACAAAAGAAAGGAAAATTGTACATTTCAATACCCTGAATTATATTATATTAAAAAAATTACACAAAAAGAAATTGACACACAAAACATAGGGAATACCTCCCCATCCTTGTTAGTGTCGCCGGTTCCTTTGTTATAATTACAAATTGTTAATTAATATAAAGCAGACCTTCAAAATATTCTCTTTCTTCATTTATGTAGAAATCACCTCATTCCTAAAGTAGTCAATAATACGATCCAACATGGTTGTAATATTAGAATCTAGTATTATTCTGTGAACTTTCTATCATTTAATGTAGTGCTAACTTTTGAACATTATGAATCATGCTTTCTACTTTATCGAACTCTAATATATAACATTTCTTCTTATTATAATTGATTTGTTTAATTACACTAATAATTAGTTCGATTCCTTCTTTATGTATGTTGCAAGAAACTATATTTTGATTGCATTAGCTCATACATAGAATACCATCTTTATAATAGTACTGTTTCAATTCTTTGTGGACTGCACCACCTACATAAAATTAAAGACAATACAATTTATAGCTAAAAACTACAGATCTAAGAAAAGTTTTTTAAATGAATATTGTGAATTACTTGGAGAAAATTTTGTGGGAGTTCAACATCAGTTTTATTTTGTTCCATTAGTATAAACGGCCAAATACAAAATGGCGGACATACATTGGATTGATCTTGCATTTCTGCCTAAATTCTCTTTTGCTTTCTCTTTCAACAAGGAATGAAAATTCTGAATTTTTTTCTTTATAGCGCACATTACTTCTATAAAATAGTAAATATTATGTTAGGAATAACTTGATATTTTCATTTGTTTTATAGAAAAAAATTATTATGCACAATTTGATAATTTATAAAATACCTACGAAGGGAAAATTAATATAAAAAATTGTAAACTGTTTTTTTTTTTCTAAGAAATAATTAGCTATAAACAATTAACCGATCACAGTGTAGAAAAGAAGATGTGAAATTTAGGTGTATGTTAAGCCAATCAGAAATTTAGAATTATCATGTTGACCATGCCCACTTTTGACATCTTCATTACTTAATACTTCACTGTGATTCGCTAATTATTTAAAGCTAATTATTTCTGTGAAAAAATCTAGTTTAGAATTTTTTTTACTAATTTTCCCTTCGTAGGTATTTTATAAATTAATCAAATTGTGATATTTCCGGTTAAAACTCGATATTGAAAATTTGACACGATTACAATACTTCCTCCTTACTAGGACTAAGAGAAAGTAAAAATTAAATAAAATAAAAAATCCAAGGGTTTTCGAATCCAAGGGAATTCGAGATGGCCGCTATAAGGCCTCATGGCTGCCTCATACCAAGCTATAGACGGTTTCAGGTCGCAGCATGAGAAGCTCTTTATGTGGAGGAGGAGGAGGATCCTCATGCTGTAAATATATGACCAAATTTTTACCTAAATATATTTCTACCATTAAATGTAGCAATTTAAGGCATCTTACTTCTTTGATTGTTGTAGTTCTCAAAGAAATATGAATGAATAATGCAATGGCTTCCAGTACCTTTTCAAAGGTTAAGGATTAAAATACGATGATAATTTGTCAGATCCAATTAGCATATTGGATTTATGAGTAGTGAAAATTAGGTTTCTAAGACAACGACCTTAGCTTTTCTTCAGTTTTATCTTTTGATACTTGTATGCAAAATTCATTGCGTCTTCTTCAGTCTGAATCAGCAACAATCGGTAAGAATGAAAACTGTGATCTTATTCACGAAATTCATTGGACACTTGTTCAAGGAAGCCCAATTACCGTAGAAATTGATGTTTAGAAATGTGGACTCCTGCGAAACAAATTATATACTTCATATTATATGCTGCCCGGCTTGGGAAGCCTGTTACTAGCCTTCTAAACTGTGCCAAGCAGAAATCCTGGATATTAAATTAGAAAATATTTTCTTGGCTAGAAGATTTCTGTGGGGATAACCTAGAGTATGAATAGCCTAGCAGTGCTGCAATCCTGCCGACATTCATCCTACACAAAAAGCATAATCATATATTCATTCAATTGATATATTTCATGAATATTTAAACAAAGAGACCACTAGTTAGGGAAATTAATAAAATTAGAAAAATAACTGATTTTTTTTTTTTTTAATTTAAGGCAAGTTAATATTTATAGTTATTTGCGCCCGGAGCCTTCTCACTGCACTGCAGGCTACAGGCAACACTGCCTCTCACCGGACAGTGAGCTTTAGAGAGGCTCCTAAATATTGTTTTCATAATAGTCAAATGTTTATGTTATGAATAATTAATACTAATTCTTTAGAATTAGTTTATCTAAAAACAATGTTTATTTTTTTAGTGAAACGATGAGAAAGTACAAATTATAGCATGTTAATTATTCAATGGTAATAATTATAAATAATTATTCTTGATAGCTGGTTAGAGGCGAAAATGAAATCGAATTTGATATAGATCAATTAAAGTCCCAATCGACATAATATGTCGACAAAATATAATTCTTGAAAAAGCTGCACCTTTTTTTTAACTCCTACTTTTTTATATGTTATTTTGTAATTACAATAATAAATTTATTTCCTTTCTCTCAAATTGTAAGTTTTGAAGTATTCATAAGTTGCCTGTCTGTGATTTTGAATTCACATGAATATCTATGGTTCTGCTTATTTGAAAATAAGTTTTCCTCATTTTCTTTATCACATTACGGCGAAAGAATTTTTTGTCGACTCCTCTTTGTCGAATGTTACTTTTATCCCGCCTACATATTTTGCTTAAGTTTGTAAAAATTTATCTTAATCATTAAGGTAAAGCCTCATGTTATTCAAGTTTTACTTTAATAATAATTTCAATACGAATTTCTAAGAATTAAACAGCAGCATATTGTTTATAAAGAAAAGAACGTCTAAATAAGTTGCTCCATTGTGCAGAATAATATTCTCTTGCCTATATAGTGGTCTATAGTGTGGTAGATATGTTTTTAAGTGTTATTCAAATGAGATGGTAATTGAGTGTAAGGTTCCATTTTAAATCCTTCTTACATACATATAAGGATGTGGTTGTAAAAACATTATTTGGTTACAATGTGGAAGGAGTTCAGGGTTTTAGTTCATACAGAGTAATATTTTTCTTGCACATATCAAGCAACTAGACGTGCATGAAAATATTGTCGGATTTAAATTTAACGCTGAATATTGTTGAATTAAATTAACAAACTGGTTTTTAATCTTTTTAATATCTCGCTGACGTTTCAATTAAATTTTTTTTATTCTATCTCACTATTTGATTTAATAACTAAACTATAATTGTTTCCCAACTATAAAACAAATATCAGAGATATTTTCCGTGTTAGCCTGCTTCATTTTGAGACTTGCACAGAGCAAAATCAGTTTATACAATGATTTCTGCAATCCTGAGACAAGTGTGCACATTATATAAAGTTAATACAGAAGTTAACACAAAATAAATACAAGTATATGTTTATACAGTTGCTCTGTGCAAGCTGTGATCACGTAAAGAACCGAAACCGGTCGATGACCACATAATAAAGCAGACTATCACGGAAAATATCTCTGTTGCTTTCCAGCTATGCGGACCCAAGCACAATAATAGCCAGCAATAAATAAATCATAAAAAAAGACAAAAATTTAAAGATTTTTGCTACTTAAACCCATGATAAATAACGGAAAAGTATAAAATAAAAATAAAAATGATTAAAATAAATGAATTTTTTATACCTACAACAAATCTTAGAAGCAGTTGAAATAAAAGTAACAAAATATATCCAACTTCGAGATGAATTTGATTGTAGTTATTCAGGACTGTAGGGTAAGTTGAATGGAACATTTACGGGGAATGGGGAAAGGCCCTGGCCGTGATCTCAGGACTGTAGAAACTGGGTTCTAGGAAATCTAGTATCCAGACGCCTCAGTGGTCTTGTAAGAGAAGGTCAAGGTCTTTCAGCCACAACTCCACAACTCATGGAATAAATGTGAATTCTATATTGGGCTAGAATGGGATGAAAAAGTATTATAATTTGTTTTAGAAACTTGGCTATGTTTCTGGTCACCGTCTTTCTTGCAGGGACGAAAAATATTTCTCCCCATTTGTGATATGAGGGTGGTCGAATTATGTTTCCCAATTATCTTTGCTATCATTACTAAATAAAGCAGCTAAGTTCTATTACGGATTTAGATGTTAAGGAATTTCCGTCTAAGGAACTACAGATCATTCCGGCCATTTTCGGTAAATTTTTCTGACAGATATTTATTTACAGTTATAATCCTGTTATACGTGGAAGAGATGTTAAGGTAAAACGAAGATAAAGAATTCCACAACGTGAACATTATTCGTTACTCTCTGTAACTAATTTTTTTTAAACATGCTTCCAAAGAATGTATATAATTTGGGAGTAACAGTAACCTAGACCACTGTCTGGTTATACAATCGAAAGTTCCCCTGCAAAATTATTAATTAATTCAACGGTGCATATTTTGCAAAGATAAATCTTCCTAGAATTTATGATTAACTTTTTATAGGCCCCTTTTTTTTTAAAGCGCAAGGCCATAATAGCCTGCTCACGCCAACCTATCCTGGTTGCCCTACTTTAACGTAACATTAGTTTCGTATCTTCTAATAAGAATGTTAAAATCTAACTCTTTCTGCAATAATACATTTTTTAAATATACTATTAACCGTTATTACACACATTCCAGCTTCTAAGTAACATAATTTTCAAACTCTTGAATTTCCAAAACATGAATTTTTCTATGAAAATTTACTTCGAAAAACTAAATGTTCTATATTTAAAAAAAGTAATGATAAATAAAAATTGTTTCCTAATAAGAAATAATTCCAGCAATAAGGTATATTTCAAGGTTTAGGTATAAAAATATTAATTTTAAAAAGATTCTAATTTCTCTTTTAAGAATAAACTATTCTAATTTCGTATTTAAATTTCAATACAAAATTATTTAGTACTTATTAAATTATTTTGTTTGATTATATTCAATAATTATATACACAATACATCAGATTATCTATTAATCACTTTTCACCTCAATGAGCATTTCATTTAATAGCGTGCATAATGTCCATAAACTAGGCTTAACTTTGTTAATTAAAATTTTAAAATTCATATGAAATATTAATAAGCCTTTTGTTAATTATTAATTTCATTTAAACACAATTTAATATATAATATCCTGATGAACATAAAGGGAAAACAAACATCACTTTAATAATATTATAATATACGCCTAAACAAACAGTATTTGATATTAAAATCTCATAATTTTCCTATATTTTGAAATATAAACGTCTAATATGGCACAAATACATCCAAACTGCCGAGAACTCCTCCATAATGCCTATTTTTTTCAGGCCGGCTCAACGTCCAACTACCAAATTATGTGTCGTGGAAAGGGGTCGGAAGTACATAATTTACTATTAACATTTTTTAAAAGAATATACAATTTTAGCAGTTATACATGGGACTCGAAACTGGGGACCTCCTAGTTGCAAGGCCATGCTCATAACCACTACACCAACACCCACCCAAGAACTTCTTCATAATACCACTCAAAAATCCAAACATTTTGAACATTAATGACAATGCTTATAAAAAATAAGAATTTTACAAAATAAGCTTGTCAACTCATGATTATAAATAAAATATTATTAATTATAGAGCCAGTGAATTGTTGCAATAAGTTTGCCTGCTTTTAGTTATGCCCGTATCTAATTGCTACAAATATAACAAAGTGTTCTTCGTTTGGTCCTGGCTTTACTATTTCCAAAATGGGCTCAACTGACTTATTCATTTATTAGGAATTTCTGCAATGAATTACCCAATAGTGATGGGAGAAATGCGCTGAAAATCATGAGATTATATGATCTTTGAAAAAACTGGGACTCAGACTTGTGACTAAGATGGATGTCTCCTGAACCAATCAGATAACAATGTAAACTTTAGAATAGCAGGCACACTTTCCACCAGAGTATTAGAATTTTGCAGGGTCCTGTAGGCTTTGACACATACAATAGCATGAATACATATGCTGTAGTAAGGAAGTACGTAGGATTTGTTTGTCTCTATTCGGAATCATCTTTTTACAAATTCTTCATTTCGATTTCAAGCAAAAAGAGATTCATGTCCCTTGTTCTTTTAAACAAAAAATACTTGGAGTATTCAGTTGTGTATCATTAGAAATGTTTTTAGATTTATCGAATTCCAACTAAATACCTTCATTTCACCAACATTAACCCCATTAAAAAAATCTGTAAACTCATTCATTACATTAACAATCAAGTTTTTTGTTCTGGGTAACATGGTTTCCAATTTTTACGTGCACGTATTTATTTGAATAAAATTAAACGATAAATTGGCGAGTATATTAATTATTAATCTTTATCAGGCTACTGCTTGCTAAAGTCATAAGTCTCAGAAAAAAAAAAATGCAAAAGAATAATTCCGCGGATCTTCTCTCAACAACAGAATTTTAAAAGAAAAAATTGTTGTTATGATATTTAATATTTATTTTTTCATGTTAAACTTTTTTTAATCAGCGCTTTATTTCCAAAGATGAATCCGAAGATAGCAGCAGTTTCTGTTCTGTTCTGGAACAGAAAACGCTCAATTTTGTTCTGGAAATGGACAACGCTTACCTCATTAATTAATTAAATTATTTTCTGAACATATTTTCTTAGAATTGGAAGGTATGGGACTTTATGATGTGTCTATAAGTATTTTCTTTTGTGTAGGTGATAGTAAAATTGTAATGTGTATATTGCATTTTGTGGATGTAGGTGACCAGTAACTTTGTAATGTGTGAATTTGTTTTGTGTGTGTAGTCAACCAGTAACTTTGTAATGTGTGTATGTATTTTAAGTGTCTAGGTAACCAGTAAATTTGTAAAGTGTATATGTGTTTTGTGTGTGAGTGTATGTGACCAATAACTTTGTATTGTATGTGTTTATAACAACATATTTAAAAAAAAGAAGATGTTATGTACGTCCCTTCTCGTTGAACTAAATGATATTTGTTCAGCATAGAATTGATTTCCATTGCTCCACATAAATATATTATAGTGGTAGCAGGGGTGGGATCTTGGGTTGAGTTCTGGGGTTCCACTCAATACTATATGTTGGCCTGGAGGATAGGATGGCAGCTAGGTTTCTTTACAGAACAGCGGAACTCTCACCCAAGATCTACAGTCCACTGGTAGAGTAGTGGAGTGTTTAAGTGTTCGGTAGTCGACTGGTCGTCGACTGTTTGAGAAGGGGGAAATGTAATGTATGTCCCTTCTCGTTGAAATAATAAATGACATTTGTTCTGCATATGATTGGATATACGAGCAGAGGTGACAATTATTCCCATTGCTCCACACAAATATATTACAAAGGGAAGGGGAATAAATAAAGTCAAACATGATTTTTGTATATTCAACGGATTCAACAAATTCAGTTAGCGGTAAATAGCTCTTTGCTGAATAGTTTGTTTCAGTTTCCCTCTATCTTCTCCAAAACTGCTCCAAGTTGTTTATAATCAGTATATTGACTATATATAATATATATATAAATCATTCAATTATATTTTAAATATAGTTAAAATCAATTTTATTTTTGGAGGTTGCAAGAAGTTGTAAAATCAGGATATCAGGATAATATCCTCAAATATCATTTCAATTACTTATTTCGATAAAAATTACACAAATTTTTCAACTCAGTACAGGAAACAATACTGAAAGCCGTTTTTGAAATTTTGTCCAATAAAAGTGACAGACAAGGTGGACACACTGACGGAAAATATTTTCTTAATATTCATGCCGTACACCTAAACAAAATCATTCCAAATTTAAACAATTTTAAAAATTAAACAATATATTTCCATAATTAACTTTTTTAACATTATGTATTGATTAACAGTTAACAAAAGAAGGGCGTAAATAAACAGGGTTGATATCAAGTTAAATTCTAAGAACTTTTCAATAATAGCCTCCGTTCATTTTTAGCCTTCGTACTTCTCTGGTAGTGTGATAGCTTAGCGTAGTCAGAGTGTCGGCCCGGGCCATAACCGGGAACAGTTGTTAAAAGCCCATTAGGTTTGGGGTTTAACGTTTTTGTGAGGAAAATCTACTAATGATACTCCTGTATACTTGATAAGGATTATCAATAGTTCTAGTGAACAAAGAAATCTTATCTATATTTTAAACAATTTGAATTTCTTTTCTTCCTTTATAGATTATTTGATTTTTTATTCTATAAATATTTAAAAACATTTCTTCATATAAATAACACTAAACCTGTGATCTATCTAAAATTGCTGCTCGATCAACTGAAAAGAATTCAAAAAAATGTAGGGAGGACGTTCTAGAATCTTTGAGATTCAAACTACAATTTACTTCATTTTTGAAATCATAAATAATTAAGAACCATATTATTAGTGATAAATATTTAAAATAAAGAAAGTAAATCTATTCTATATGAATTTACTGTTTACACAAAAATAATCATATGGAAGTTTCTGCACAATGCTTTCAAAATTAGCCTCCAAAACTTTTAAATAATAAGTAAATATTCCATTTGAATTTTAGAATTAAGCACATCATAGATTTTCCGGTTCCAATAAAGTGAGAATTTATCTCTTTACAAGTAAAATTCCTCAAATTTCATATAAAACTTCATTATGCCCTTATATTATACTATATACTCGTATTATTGCTCTTTTTGATGACTTTAATTAAAATTGCCTCAATATCAGTATCAATATCGATATTGAACAATTAACGATCTTTCTCTGAACATCTTTTAACCCACTATATGGGTTGAAAGGTTAGAATACATATTGAAGTAGTAAGTTGTATCGTGGCATATTATTTACCCCTTCCATCATAAAACAGTAAAATGTTTCATAAATTAAACTACCAAATGGAAAATCTTTGCTATCCCACAACAGAACTCACCATCACTCAACTATAAAGAATTGTAGCGGAAATGCTTAGTTTTTAATTATCAGCAATAGATTTATGGCAATTTTATCATGGTTTCTTTAATTGCAACAATCATTCCTTGGATTTAGTGTAAAGTTCACATTTATTTGGGTTTATTAATTGTAGAGTGTTCCATTCAGCAGTATGAGAAAAAGTGGGGGAATTGTTGGTGCTGATTATACTATTATTATTATTCACAGAAGGGGAGGGCAAACCCTACGCTATCCAAAGCCTCCCAGGACCCATATAGCTACCCCTAAAGAATAACAACCACTGGGACTAGAACGAAAATCCAGGTCCAGGTTTTAACCATCTAAGTTTCACCACAGACCGAACAAATCGGACCAAAACCTTAAAGGACACAGCTTATGATCCTCTACCCATATCCTATTCCGGCCGAAGGTCCTAAACCTAATCTCCTCACAACCCAAACAATTCGTCATCAGATGCATGGGTGT